>VXBP01009551.1:0-21425 GCA_013400115.1 Rhinopomastus cyanomelas | reverse complement strand
GGGGGGGGAGGGGGGGGGAAGAGCAACACTGGCTACCAAGCCAGAGCAGTGATTTTGAAGTGCAGGAAACCAGTAGGAAAAATACCAACAGACATACTACCAACCAGCTGAGAAGAGCTGGTTAACAGCAGTCGGAGATGCTTATGGACTCATGCCATGTTTCACTTCCAAACAGAAAATTAATTCAAAAGTTCTTGGGGAATAGAAGAACCCATCATTGGACCTGCAGTACCTCATCCAATCCCTGTCTCACTGGCTACCATCATCTTAGTAAACAGTGACAGCAACGAGCAGTTACAGTTTGACTTCATGCAACAGCCAGTCACAGAATCACAGAACATTAGGGTTTGAAAGGGAAACCCTTGAAAGATCATCTAGTCCAATCTCCCTGCCACAACAGGATCACCTAGACCAAGTCCCACAGGAACACGTCCAGGCGGATTTTAAACATCTCCAGTGAGGGAGACTTCACAACCCCTCTGAGCAGCCCATTCCAGTGCTCTGTCACCCTCACTGGGAAGAGGTTCCTTCTCAGATTGATGTGGAGCCTCCTATGTTCCAGCTTACACCCATTGCCCCTTGTCTATCACTAGATGACACTGAGCAGAGCCTGGCTCCATCCTCCTGACACCCACCCTTCACATATTTGTCAACATTAATGAGGTCACCCTTCAGTCTCCATTTCTCCAAGCTCAAGAGACTCAACTCCCTCACAGCCTTTCATTGTCAGGGAGGTGTTCTACTCCCTTTATGATCTTCATGGCTCTGCACTGAACTCTCTCCAGCAGTTATATGTCCTTCAGTCTATGCCAAAGACTATCAGCAGCATCTATGATATCTATGATACTTAATAGCTCATAGTTCTTAGCTTTTAGGTATTGATGATTGCAAGTAATTTTACAAAGATAAATAAGGCCACATCTTTTCCTGCTCTTTTACTTTGCCCTTCTGGAAGTTGAAGGTCAGATACCAGAGATAAGGTTAGATGTAGAAAGTTTCATTTCACAGGAGCTTCTTCCAGAAGGGCAAGAACTAGGCAAAACAGGAATTACAGAAAAGAAAAAAAATACAGCAAAACAACACATCTGAAATCTTAACCATAGCCTTCAAATGTTTGTTTATTTCTTAAAATAGAGAAACATTGTTTATGTTGAATCAAAACATTGCTTCCAGACCTTCACTGGGCATGCTGGTACCCTGTGTGACTGTTGTTACCACTTCCTCTCTGCTGTTTGTTCCATCCATTTCTTATCCCTGTCTAAAATTAGACTGAGGGCATTCTGAGTCAGGAATGAGACCAATAAAATGCCCAGTCCTTTCCAAGGCACTTGAACATTCCACTAATATAAGCAGCATGAGCTTATAGCTATGAAAATCGTAGAATCATTCAGGTTGGAAAAGATCCTTGAAATCATCAAGTCCAACCAATAACCCTACTCTGGTAGAGTCAGCCACTAAAGCAGATCTCTACCCACCACATGTAATTGATCTTTAAATACCTCCAGAGATGGTGACTCAACTCCATCCCTGGGCAGCCTGACAGATCTTTCAGTGTAAAAATGTTTCCTAATGTCCAGCCTAATCCTCCCCAGTGGAGCTTGAGGCCCTTCCTACTTGTTCTATCACTAATGACCTGTGAGAACAGACCAGTGCCCACCTCTCTGCAATGCCCGTTCAGGTAGCTGTTGTTCAGCCTCTTCTGCTCAGGGTAAACCACTCCAGCTCCCTCAGCTGCTCCTCATAAGACCTGATCTCCAGTCCCTTCACCAGATTCATTGCCTTTCTCTGCACTTACTCCAGCACCTCAATGTCCTCCTTGTACTGAGGTACCCAAAGCTGATTCCAGCACTCATATACAGCACCAAACACAGGTTATATCTTGTAGACACATGTCAAAGAGAAGTGTATGTACATGCAGGAAAAGTGCATGGAATATGCACGTAAAAGACACACTCATGTCAAGATTACCTTTTACTGTCTCCTCATCATCCCCTGTAGCCTATTAATAAGCAAAGCACTGTCTCTGACACCACCAGCACATTTCATGCTGCCTGTGCTACTACAGCTTGGAAATCAAAGTCAGAACAAAAAAAGTCCTGCTCAATCACAGAATCATTCAGGTTGGAAAAGACCCTTGGGATCATCCAGTCCAACCATCAATCCTACTCTACAACTTCACCCCTAAAGCAGATCCCCCAACACTACATCTAAGCGTCTTTTAAACTCATCCAGGGATGGGGACTCAACCACCACCCTGGGCAGCCCATTCCAGTGTCTGATATCACTCTTTCAGGGAAGAATTTCTTCCTGATGTCTAATGTAAACCTGCCCTGCTGGAACTTGAAATCCTTTCCTCTGCTTCTGTCACTAATTACCTGTGAGAAGAGACCAGCCCCAACATCTCTACAGTGTTCTTTCAGATAGTTGCAGAGAGCGATGAGGTCTCCCCTCAGCCTCTTCTTCAACTAAACAGCCCCAACCCTCTCAATCTCTCCTCACAAGATTTATTCTCCAGGCCCTTCCCCAGCTTTGTTGCCTTCCCCTGCACTCGCTCCAGTCTCACTTCACTCCCCTTGATGTCTCCCTTCACTCCCCTTGATTTCTCCCTTGTACTGATGTGCCCAAAACAGGACCCAGTACTCAAAGTGGGGTGAGTACTCACTTCTCCATGAAGCAAGAATTTCACAACTATCGAGCTCAGTGCAACCAGCAACTGAACTGAACCAAAGATTAAAGATTGAATTAAATATTTACCTGGCTAAGAACTGAGCGAAACAAAAAATCAAGGTTTTGCTTACTGCAAATAGTTTGAACACAAGAACTCCAGACGCAGGGCAGTCATTTTATAACGGCTGTGGCCGTTATAAAAGGATTTTTCAGAAATTTGAAAGAAAGGAAAAATCGAGAACATTAAGGAAAACACAAGTCAGAATGTGGTAGCATCCTGTACTCGTGGCTGGATGCAAGTTCTTTTAGCCGTAGCTACTCTTAACGAGCAGGCAGTAACTTGTAAAGCCACTAGGGGGCACCAAGTGTTTTAAAGTATCCAGACCTGGAAAGGGAGACAGTGAAGCTGTGAGTGAAGTTTCTTTCACCTGTGACGGCTTTGCTTAACACTCTAGCCAACGCCTGCACCTTTGAACGATAAGCTGTCATCCTGCATGGCTTCTGCAAGGATTATTGCAGCCAAGGATGTATAAACCCAGTGAAGTCAAACATTATTAAGGCTGGAAGTTCAAACTCTGTGAAACTGAAGAATCACGCCTGCCTCTGTGAGTCCAAGAGCTGTACTCACACCAAGGACGTGACTATCAAGAACATAAGGCTTTAGTGCCTTTCAGGGCAAGCAGGTAACCTGTGAAATTAAACTCTGACAGTGAGGTCTGCAGACACTGGGTGAAATACTGACAGGCTGCTCTCAACTTTCTGTGGAACGTGTGTGCACATATCGAGCCTCCTCTGGGGAGGTTTTAGCCCTCCAAATCACAGAACTTTAGAGACTGGAAAGGATCTCGAGAGATCATCCAGTCCAATCACCCTGCCACAGCAAGATCACCTTGACCAAGTCGCACAGGAAATGATTTTGATGTTTGTGTCACACTGTGTGTCCCTAGCACCATTAACCTGAAGGTGATGTCCCAGTATTATTTAACCTTTAAACATTGTTTTATTTAATGCTGTTGTGTAATCAATGTACAAAAACCAACTCCCACACTGTTTCTAGCAATGACATTTGGACAACCCCTTATCATGTGGGTTCCCAAAGATGAATCACAGGCCTGAAAAGTCTTAGTGTATATAAGAATGGAGTATCACACAGAATCAGATAGAACATTAGGATTGGAAGGGATGTTGACAGATCATCTAGTGTAATCCCCCTGACAGAGCAGGATCTCCTAGACCAAGTCACATAGAAACATATCGAAGTGGGTTTTAAATGTCGCCAGAGAAGGAGACTGCACAACGCCCCTGGGCAGCCCGTTCCAGCGCTCTGTCACCCTCACTGGGAAGAAGTTCCTTCTCATATTGATGTGGAACCTCCTCTGTTCCAGCTGACACCCATTGCCCCTTGTCCTATCATTAGATGCCACTGAGCAGAGCCTGGCTCCATTCTCCTGACACCCACTCTTCATATATTTATAAACATTGATGAGGTTACCCCTCAGTCACCTTTTCTCCAAGCTCAAGAGACCCAGCTCCCTCAGCCTTTCCTCATAAGGGATGTGTTCTACTCCATCATCTTTGTGGCTAGATGATGTTTTGAGATCTCTTCCAATCCCTAATGTTCTGTGATTCTGTGATCCCTTTGTACTTTTGCTCCTAGAGATTTCACCTCTTTGCCTGCCTTAGCTCACATGCCACTGCACTCTGAAGGAAAATGCCATGAAACAATTCTTTTCACCAGGCAATTGAATTGTGCCACTCTCCAGCTGAACTGTGCTCTCAACTGTTGCTGTTCAGTACAGTACCAGTCTCCTGGCCTTGCTGTTAATATTTAATGGAATTCATTATGCTCAGTGAAGGGAGTAAGATATGGGACACTGATTTTTTTATGGTCCTACGGAGGATTTCATAGAATTGCAGAATGTAAGGGATTGGAAGGGACCTCAAAAGATCACCTAGTCCAATCCCCCTGCCAGAGCAGTACCACCTAGACCAAGTCATACAGAAACATGTTGAGGTGGGTTTTAAATGTCGCCAGAGAAGGATTTGTCTTGGTCTTAAGGGTAATGGGAATCACAAACAAAAACATTAACTGCCATGTTTCTTCAATTACTTCTGGACTCTTTCAGAGGGCTTAAACCAGCAAAGGAGTAATAGATGGTAAAGCAGTTTTCAACTGCTTTATTTACAAATGCACCCAATTTCACATTTATACTGATTCAGAGGGCTTGGAATCGGCTCAGAAGTCTGTCACTGCTGTTGGTCTTGCTTCTTTGTTCATGCCCTCTGCGGCTTTGGGACTTACCTCCAAAATGTGTATTTTAGTTTCCCCACATCCCTCAGAGATGCCTGTCCTCCCTTTTACCACTGCTTTAAAACCTATATTTTGCAATATTACGTGTTGTGTGGGAAAAGGATGCGTAACTGGATGATCTGGAAAACAAAAACGGTCACTGCATCTAAATCCAAGTCACATCCTCATCGGCCAGCAATATTTTATTTTCCAAATGCCTTCCTCGGTGCAAGCAAATGCTGAGTTGCAGTGGTTACCTACTCATTTTAATGCTGAACTTCAGGCTTGCTAACATGACCAACATCTTTTAAAACTTGCTAACGAAAGAGGAAAAAGGAGAAAGAACTAAAGAAAGAGACAATAAGAGGGGTTGTGGCAGTTCACATCCAGAATACAAGAAAAGTTTGTGAAGAGATATTTTCAGGTATCTTTGGTCTTGCACACAGAAGCTTGGTAACCATACAGCTAATAAGGTGGCTTCTTAAGTGTATCACAGAACATTAGGGACCTCAAAAGATCATCCAGTCCAATCCCCCTGACAGAGCAGGACCACCTAGAACAAGTCGCACAGGAAGATGCCCGAACAGGTTTAATTGTCTCCAGAGAAGGAGACTCCAGAACCCACCCTGGGCAGCCCATTCCAGTGCTCTGTCACCCTCACTGGGAAGAAGTTCCTTCTCATATTGATGTGGAACCTCCTATGTTCCAGTTTACACCCATTGCCCCTTGTCCTACCATTAGATGCCACCGGGAAGAGCCTGGCTCCATCCTCCTGACACCCACCCTTCACAAATTTACAAACATTAATGAGGTCACCCCTCAGTCTCCTTTTCTCCAAGATCAAGAGACCCTCAGCCTTTCCTCATAGGGGATGAGCTCTACTCCATTTATCATCTTTGTGGCTCTGCACTGAACTCTCTCCAGCAGTATGCAGTGGTTCTGCCCTTTAAATCATGTTACTGTTGAGAAGCTCAACTCCGTAAACATAGGGAGCCTTGTCCCCAGGTTGTACCTGGGGCAAATCCTTACCAACCTAACAAAGAGAGAGCACTGCTCCCCACTTCCCCAGATCCAGCCACTCTGCTCTTCACTGGAAGGTTCTGTCACTGCTTCTGCATGTCTTCTCATTCTATATCCACTCTACAGTCCAGTGTAAGAAACAGAGCTTCAGAAATCATTGTATCACTACAGTGTATCTCTTAGAACCCAGCTCAAAGTCCCAAGTGCACAAGAGCAGTCCCAGCTATTCTCTTCAGGAGAAGAGGACTGCCTCTGCCAGCAGTGGGAATATCACAGCTGTTACACAATATCACTCTGGCTGGAAAAGACCCTTGAGATCATCAAGTCCAACATCTACCCTACCTTACAAGTTCATCCCTAAACCATAATCCCTCAACACCTCTTGCAAGACACTGCAACAAAGGAGCTATTCAAGGCCACACACTGGGACAAACAATGATAAAGTGAAGATAACAATTGCAGTTAAATTACAAATTACTTTGAGGAGGTTTTCAGGGTGCATGAGGGGGTGTGTTTGAAACTTGCCTGTAGGTTTGAAAATACAAACCTGTGGCAGGCTTTACTTGGCACGTTACTGCACTGCCATAAGAAAAGCCATGACAAGAGATCTGAAACCATGCTAATTACTGAGATGAGAGGACAAGGTGCAAGATGAAAAATCACATTTATTACTGTTATCTTGCACCTACTGATGCTTTACCAACATTTCTGCAGACTCACAAGAGATACTTTAAACTCTGTTAAAGCAGGGGGCAAATAAATTCAATGTTCGTGATAGTTAACTTTAAGCTGCTTTGGAACCCATTGGATTTAACCCACAGTCAGAAAGGAACAGAATGTTTAGTACCAGAACAGAAAGGAATGTATGTCTGCAAGGGGTTTGGTAGCCTAGAGCAAACCCTTAGCTAATGGAGATTCTTGTATGTATTTAGCACCAAGTCATGGATCAATCCCTTGCTACAAATTTTTCTAAACTTGATGTAAATGAAAGGAATGATGGAATTTGACTTCTACTGCTACAGAGAAAGTCTATATAGAATTTAGACCGGTAGCAGACGTGGGGTTTTTTGTGACAACCTCCCCCCCACCCCAGACTTCTTTTACATCAAGAAAAAACGTAGCCCTTATTCATACCACTGTTAAGGAACTGTCAATTGTGTGTATTAGTTCTATGAAAAAAGATCTCTAGTAAGCAGGACACAAGCAGAAGAGGCAGACATGCCCAGGACGTGACTGTATTCACAGGATCACAGAACATTAGGGATTGGAAGGGACCTCGAAAGATCATCTAGTCCAATCCCCCTGCTGTGGCAGGGGGGACCTAGACAAAGTCACACACACTGTGAAGAAGTTCCTTCTCAGATTGATGTGGAACCTCCTATGTTGCTGCTTGTCCTATCATTAGATGACATAGATCAGAGCCTGGCTCCATCCTCCTGACACCCACTCTTCCCTTATTTATCAACATGAATGAGGTCAACCCTCAGTCTCCTTTTGTCCAAGCTCAAGAGACCCAGCTCCCTCAGCCTTTCCTCATAGGGGAGGAGTTCTACTCCATCATCTTCATGACTCTGTGCTGGACTCTCTCCAGCAGTTGTGTCTTTCCCTAATCACAATGCAAAATGCTATCAGTGCACACATATTAATAAAATAATGAATAACAATGGTTTTCTATGATAAAACTATAGACGTGCTCTGGCTTCATTTGAGAGGCAACTGTGGTCCCACATCACAGAAATGTTCTACAGACTGACACAAAACAGATGATTGTTTTCACTCTGCCATGGTATGAGACTGTGAGATGACATCAGGGGAGACAAGCCAAGGGAGCAGAAAGAAATCTAGCTTGCCTACCCTTGCTGTCCCGCCACAGATTACACAAGAAAACAAATTACAATCACCTTGCGGATGTGCTCTTGTAGTCCCCTGACCCCATACATCCGCAGCACGAACCAGAGCTTCAGGGAACGGAACCTCCTGCCCAGGGGGATCTGCCAGTGCTGCAGGCAAGGAGAAAGGACGGCACTCATGTTAGAAGCCACCACTGCAGCAACACTGCACAGAAACTGTACATTCTGCGATGAGTCTGAAGTGTATCACAGCACCACATCCTACAGACAGTTGCTAGAGGTTGGGCAAATAACAGCAGAAATATCTTCTTGGCTACTGCCCTGGCATTAACATTTAATAGACAGGATTTTCAAATTAGAATTGGAAAAGGAGATTTGAGGCAGAATGGAAGGATCACAGGGCAAATCAAATTTTCTTAGTGCATTCCAATTTCTCCTGGAAGGCTTTAGAAAAAAACTTGGAAGCCCATGTACGTTGGCTTGTGTACTGCTGGATCTATGACAGCCCCTTTTTCCATTTCAAAATGGCAATGTCTCTAGAGGTTTCAGATTAAAAAAAAATGCGTCTTAAAAAATTGTATTATTCACTATATTTACAAAAGAAAAGTCTTGGGGAAATGTCTTTCTACTGTATAAACCTTTGGATATCACATCAGATGGAAAATTTCTGCCTTTAAACAGTATTTTTCCAAAAAATAAAGTTTAAAGTTTCAGCTAGAGGATTGCCAAAAATTTAGCAAGCTGCATCCCTCCTGGAAAGAAATGGATAGTTTTGAGGTTTACGATTATAATGGGAAAAAAAAGAAGTCCTGAAAATATCAATATCTAGGCAAGTAATAATATTAATAATTGAGGCTGTACTTACCCGATAATCTGTTATAAGGCCTGGAATTTAAAGGAAAAAAAAGTTCACACCACTTATCACAGCAACCTGGGGTCACACAGAATTGCCATTTGGTTATTAAGAGCAATTGCTTATAGACAGGGATATTTTTCCACTTGTTTAGATTCTTGAGTGAGAGATGAGCAAATTCAAATGTGCTTCTTCATTTGCCTTGCACACCATAACAAGAATTCTGATGCATACTCAGAAAAGAGGTCCCTCCATCAGACAAGATGTACTTCCAGAAGGGTGAGCCTTAGCTCCATAGTTACCGCACTGCAGTAACTTTTCCTGGTTATTGCACTGCTTGGAAATATAGAAAAGGAATAAAAAGCAAATTTCCTGCCAGTTCAGGAACTTGACCTTGGTGATCTTTGTAGAGTAGGGTTATTATTTGGACTTGACTATGTCTACTCTGCCCTGGTGAGACTGTATCTGGAATATTGTGTCCAGTTCTGGGCTGCTCACTTCCAGAAAGACACAGAACTGATGCAGAGTTCAGTGCAGAGCCATGAAGATGATGAAGAGAGTAGAACAACCCCCTGATGAGGAAAGGCTGAGGGAGCTGGGTCTCTTTAGCTTACATAAAGGAGACTGAGGGGTGACCTCATTAATGTTGATCAATATGTGAAGGGTGTGTGTCAGGAGGATGGAGCCAGGCTCTTTGCAGTGTCATCTAATGATAGGACAAGGGGCAATGGGTGTAATCTGGAACAGAGGAGGTCTCCACATAAATACAAGAAGATCCCTGTGAGGGTGACAAAGCACTGCCAGAGGCTGCCCAGGGAGGTTGTGGAATCTCCTTCTCTGGAGATGTTTAAAACCCATGTGGACATGTTCTGGTGTGATTTGGTCTAGGTATTTCTGCTGTGGCGGGGGGATTGGACTAGATCTTTTGAGGTCCCTTCCAATTCCTAGTGTTCTATGTGATTCTGTGAAACAGCTTTGACAGAAACTCAGAAACACAGAATGTCAGGGACTGGAAGGGACCTCTGCAGATCATCTAGTCCAAACCCCCTGCCAGAGGAGGATCACCTTGGAAGGATTGCACAGGAACACATCCAGGCAGGTTTTTAATTCTCCAGAGAATAAGGCTTCCCTCTCTAGGTAGCCTGTCCCAGTGCTCTGTTACCTCCACAATTTTTTCTTATGTTCAGATTGAACCTCCTCTTTTCCAAATTTTGACTATTGTGCCTTGTCCAGTCACTGGGCACCATCAACAGCATCTGGTCTCATGCCCCTGACCCTAGCCCTCAAATGCTTTTTATACCAAATGAAATCTCATAGAACCATAGATGCATTTAGGTTAGAAAAGACCCTTGTGATCATCGAGTCCGACCATCAACCCTACTCTACAAGTTCACCCCTAAAGCAGATCCCCGAACACTACATAGAAGTGACTTTTAAATGCATCCAGGGATGGTGACTCAACCACTGCCCTGGGCAGCCCATCTTGCTAGATATGTGTTTGCACTTTAATAAGTTTAACTTCCTAGGGCACTCTGAAAATTGAAATAGGCTCCTTAAAGCTTAGGTAGCTTTAAGAATTTCTGGTTTTATCTTAAGGAATTTTTTTTTTCATTAAATATCATGGTGCAAATGGAATAATTATCATCTTATTGAATTATAAAGTTACCTGACTCCTGATGATCATGCTGCAGGTAAACAGGTTCTAATTTGAAGGCATTTATTATGTCTGATCTGTTCTTCACCCTGTATAAAAAAAAACGAAAGAAACCAGGTTGAGAAATGTAAGAATTCAAATGGAAGAGATTAGATTTCCACCAGAAGCGCAGGCGAATGGAATGTGTTTAAACTGGCATATTTCCTGAGCACAGCCTGTGCCATTTTCAGTGCTTTTTCACAGCCATATCAGTACTGTACTTACAAGTAGTTAAGTGTAAGGCTCAGCAGGAACGGGCAGCATGACTGCACAAGTGCATATTTAAAAACAGACAAGAAACAGACACAGAAGATCTTTTTATGGTGATAGACACTCACACCAGAATGTGAGACTAGCTGAAGCAATGTTAATGTTTGCAGTCAACAGAAGTTGTCTTGAAATTACTGCAGCACAAAGCTGTGTGGGAAGAGCTGCAGCTTCCCGAGGCGTCGTGCACAGCCGTGGTGAGGCTTTGTGCATGGTCCCTCTCTGCTGCAGTGCTGACAGCAGCATCCACTGGCAGGGACAAGCCACCTGGTCCAGACTCAACCTTTCCTCTTGTACCACCCTGCCTGTAGCTCGATCACAGAATAACAGAATTTTAGGGATTGGAAGAACCTCAAACGATCCTTTAGTAAAATCCCCCTGCCAGAGCAGGATCTTCTAGACCAATTTGCACAGGAACGTGTCCAGATGGGTTTTAAAAGTCTCCAGAGTTCTCCCATGATTAACACAAAGGACCTAACAGTACCTGATCCAACACACCAGTACTGACAGACCTACTATAGCACTGTGGCAAAAGGAGAAGCAAACAGTAGTGGCGCAAGCTAGGAGCTAGTGTGACAGTCCAGGGTCAGAAGCTAACTTGTCCCTTTCAGAGAGAACAAGCTGTTTTGCCAGTGGGTAACAACAAGACTTCCCTGGTTCATGCTTTGCTCTGTGTGTAAAACTGACTCACCTCCACAAACATTGGGATTTACAGGTGCAGAAGAAGAAGAAACCAGAAAGCAAAAAGGGAAAGACTGCAACATCACGGTGTTAGGCCTATATATTCCAAAGCAAACAATAATTAGGTCGAGATGGGGACACTCTCAATTACAAAATTCTTAAGTTTTACTGATTTTTTGGTGCAGGTATTTTTTCTTGTGTTTTAAGATTTTAATGTAGAAAACTGATTTCTGATATTTTTGTGTGCATGCACAGGCTAATACACACTCCCACTCGCATCCACATCTAGACTGTGCTCATAAAACACTTTATTGAAACACAAAAAAAGCCTTCCTCTCATTAAAAGTCAGGAGAGCATCAACATTAACAGCTAAGTACTTGCCTTCTGGTACAAGAAGTACATAGCTAAAGATAAGTAGGCTTATGCACATGAAAAACAGAAAGAGATAGTCAGATTGCTCTCAATGAAAGCAATGAATAACCTGTTTGTGTGCTGGAAATGTCCTGTGGACAGAAGGGAGAAACAAGAGCAGGTTTAATTAGGGTAAATATTTTTAACAAACCCTGTTCTAGAGTAGTTTATCTGATATGTCTGATACTTTTGTCTTCACAGAATCACAGAACATTATGGATTGGAAGGAATCTCAAAAGATCATCTAGTCCAATCCCCCTGCCACAGCAGGATCATAGAATCATTAGGGATTGGGAGGGACCTTGAAAGATCATCTAGTGTAATCCCCCTGCCACAGCAGGATCACCTAGACCAAGTCACACAAGAACACATCCAGGGAGGTCTTAAATATCTCTAGAGAAGGAGACTCCACAATCCCCCTGGGCAGCCCCTTCCAGTGCTCTGTCACCCTCATCGTAAAGAAGATCCTCCTCAGACTGATGTGGAACCTCCTCTGTTCCAGCTCACACTCATTGGCCCTTGTCCTATCATTAGATGCCACTGAGCAGAGCCTGGCTCCATCCTCCTGATGCCCACCCTTTACCCATTTATAAACATTAACGAAGTCACCCCTCAGTCTCTTTTTCTCCAAGATAAAGAGACCCAGATCCCTCAGCCTTTCCTCAACAGGGAGGTGTTCTACTCCCTTCGTAATTTTAATGGCTCTGCACTGGACTCTGCATCAGTTCTGTGTCTTTCTTGAACTGGAGAGGCCTAGAACTGGACACAATGTTCCAGATGTGGACATTGACTGCTCTTTTTAGAAGAGAAGCCTGAGATTATTTTACAAAATTGTGGTAATGAAACTGCCTCCAAATCCCAAACGACATCAGTGCTACACATTGCACTGGGTAGTTAAATAATCACATTACCAAGATAATGGCTACATTAACATGATTCAACTTTCAGGGAAAAGAAACAGAGCTGTTTATTGGGGAAAGTGCCAAGGAGCTGGCATAATTTAGAAGTAGCTGGACAATTTAGCTTCAATTCAAAGAGTTGAAATTATGAAGGAAATAACAGCTGTACATAAATGCCTTGCTGAAACAAAGCATGAATGGCTATAGTTTTGAAGTCTTTGCTTTGAGTAAGAAGCCATCTAGCAAGTTCTCTGTGATTCCTCATAATTCAATCTGCGTACCTATAGAAAGAGCATTTTGTGCAACAGCTTCTCTAGGAATAAAGTAAGAACCAAAATGGAGAGACATACTTTCCCAAGTCTAAGTCTAAAATCAGCTGAGATGGGAACATAAAGTGACAGGCAGTGTGATCATGTTTCTCTGGAAAGTCAAGTAAAACATTTGTAAGATTGTTCCGCAACATTTCTGAGGAAAGAAGAGGAATTACACTGGTAGCCACTAGACTCTGGTCCCTAATTGTCCTACAAGCATTAAATATTTTAACAGTATCACAAAATCACAAAACATTAGGGATTGGGAGGGACCTTGAAAGATCATCTAATCCAATACCGCTGACACAGCAGGATTCCCTGGACCAAATCACACAAACATATCGAGGTAGGTTTTAAATGCCTCCTGAGAAGGAGACTCCACAACTCTCCTGGGCAGCCCCTTCCACTGCTCTGTCACCGTCACTTGGAAGAGGTTCCTTCTCAGATTGATGTGGAACCTCCTATGTTCCAGCTTACACCCACTGCCCCTTGTCCTCTCATGGGATGACACTGAGGAGAGCCTGGCTCCATCCTCCTGACACCCACCATTCACATATTTGTCAACATGAATGAAGTCACCCCTCAGTCTCCTTTCCTCCAAGCTCAAGACACCCAGCTCCCTCAGCCTTCCCTCATCAGGGAGGTGCTCTACTCCCTTCAGCATCATTGTGGCTCTGCACTGGACACTCTCCAGCAGCTCTGTGTCCTTCTGGAACTGAGGGGCCCAGAAGTGGACACAATATTCCAGATATGCTCTCACCAGGGCAGAGTAGAGGGGGAGAAGAACCTCTCTCCATCTGCTAACCACGCTCATTCTGATCCACTCCAGGATACCGTTGGCCTTCCTGGCCACAAGGGCACACTGCTGGCTCCTGGTCATTGTGCTGCCCACCAGGAATTTTTGTCTCTTTCCTTTTCTGCTGTAATACTCACCACATAGCAGAGCAGTCAAAATTCACTAGGAGCCATTTGTGAGGATTAAAGTCAAAAGAATCAGCAAACTGAGAACAAAAAAATAAAAACACAATAATGAAAAAGGATCCATGTGCTGCTGATACAACCTGATCAAACAGTCTGAGTACACCTGAACTACAAATAAAATACTGAACTGGCCTTTGTAAGAAACGGTCATGCTGATGTCACCTTGCTCAACAACTATTGTAGTTAAATCTTCATGTATTTGTGGGACTGAATTCAACACAGATGCACACAGCTAGGCTCTTGGTATTAACAGTGTTCTCAGCATTTGCTAACTATTATAACTCTTAGATATGTATGTAATGGAAAAGTATATATCTTAGTGTAAATGTTAAAGAAAGCTGCATTCTCAGGAACATCCACTGCAGTTCATATCCCAGCTTTCCAGAACAGTTCTCTAAGCTTTCTATTATCAATAATATTAAACATATACACACAAAATTCAGATATAGAGACAAATTGTTTATTCAGTTCAGAATTTTTGGTTCACATTCATTCATAAATGAGTCAGTCTGAGCCCATCCTGAGCAGAGTTTCTGAGGCACAGGAACCTCATCAGGTCAGACAGGATGTCTCACACTTCTGTAACTCCATTAGTGTAATACAACTCACTCTCAGAATCCTGGAGCAGGGAACAAGGGTAGTAGCTCTGAGCCAAGGACTTTGCTATCTCAGGACTACACCAGAGATGCATGTACTGAGACAGTTTTGGAGGAGACGGTTGCTAGCATGTAGCTCCTGCATGTTCCCTAACTCCTTTTTCTTGTGGTCATAAAAATGACAACTGACAGGGAAATTACTTATTTTTTACTCCCAGGGTTTTTTTCTTTTAGTAGCAGTCATATTTGCATCGAAGTCAAAAGAAAAAACAAGGCAGGATAAGCGTTCACAAGGCACATTTATATACACGGTGCAAGAGATTCATTTTATTTGAGGTATCTAATGATAGGACAAGGGGCAATGGGTGTGAGCTGGAACACAGGAGGTTCCGTGTTCTATGTGAGGGTGGCAGGGCACCGGAAGGGGCTGCCCAAGGGGGTTGTCCTTCCCTGGAGACATTTAAAACTCGCCTGGATATGTTCCTGTGTGACTTGTTCTGGGTGATCCTGCTCTGGCAGGGAAATTGGACTGGATGATCTTTCGAGGTCCCTTCCAATCCCTAATGTTCTGTGATTCTGTGAATCATGGCATCAGAGAGAACCCAGATAAAAAAGAAAACCACTGTGTGGGAAAGGCTTCATCCACATTTTGCACCTTAAGCCATCAGCCTTTAAAAAAAGAGCAACAGGACCCTGACAGAACCAGGGTCTGACTACTCCATATGACACTTTCTGTTCCCATTTGCATTTCAGAAACTGCTGTGGGACTTGTAAACTATTAACAATCACTCATAAGAGATTATCTGTCTGTCTGTCTACCTATCTATACATCTCTCTCACTATCTCCCAGCACTGTGTAAGGTACGATACCTATTCCTGGTTGTTATTTACTCTCATGACAAATGCTGGCCCAGACAAGGGATGCTGTTTCATTTCCTCCAGGAACCAATAACAGTAATTTAAAAAATATTCGCCCACAGGAAATTACAACAAGCTCCATTTGCTGATAAAAACGGGCCAGAAAGAAATGCTTTTCAGGGGGGGTCCCTTCTTCTTCGTTAGTCACCACCTATCAGCGCTGTGTTTAAACTGCTGGCTTTACCAAACAGTAATATTTTCTTCCCTGACGTGGACTTATCTGGCTGTCTGAGGAGAGCAGCAGGAAATTGAAGCAATCTTATCTAAGCAACTGAATGCCAAGTAGCCACCTCTCAGCAAGGGAGAAAAAAGGAACAGGGGTGCTGTTAGGGGAATATTTAATTTAGCGCTCTGCGTTATGAAACCCTGCCAGTTTGAGATACAGCTCCTGGCTTTATCCTATATGGCTTACAGGATGCAAGCAAAAAATCAGATGTAATGAGCTCTTTCATTTGCTGAACTTGGTTTTTATTTTTTTGGTCTTTGTTGTATCATGCAGAATTAAGGTGTTAGAAAGGTGCCTATTTGGCTCTTTGGATCCTCTTTTGCAAAACCCTTGGATCATTCATCATTATCTTGCTATTCTGAATGACAACATTTTACTCACTGTGGTAACTTGCAGACTCACAGTATCACAGTGCATTTGGGATTGGAAGGGACCACAAAAGGTCATCCAGTCCGATCCCCCTGACCCAACAGGATCCACTAGACCAAGTCACACAGGAACATGTCCAGGCAGGTTTTCAGTGTCTCCAGAGAAGGAGACTCCACAACTCCCTTGGGCAGCCCTTTCCAGTGCTCTGTCACCCCCACCATGAAGAAGTTCCTTTTCATATTTATATGGAACCTCCTATGTTCCACCTCATACACATTGCCCCTTGTCCTATCATTAGATTAGCCTGGCTGCATCCTCCTGACACCCACCCTTCACATATTTATAAACAGGAATAAGGTCACCCCTCAGTCTCCTCCAAGCTCAAGAGATCCAGCTCCCTCAGCCTTTCCTTATAAGGGAGGTACTCTACTCCCTTCATCATCTTCGTGGCTCTCCAAGAATAAACAAGAAAAAACTTACATAACTGTAAGTAATGTAATCAAATACACAGAGATTTGTAGTGCAAACTGAAGTGCAGCAGTACCCAGAGGTTCCAGAAGAGCCATTAATGTTGAATGCATAAGAAGCACAGACATTCTACAGAAGAACAAGATTTTAGCAGGCTGCTAAGGAAGAAACATCTCACTCACCTCCACTCCGTTCAAAAGGTGCCTGAATTCAGGGCAGATGAATGCACTCCCAGCATAGGCAGCATCAATATGCAGCCAGATATTTTCACTATTACCTACAATGAAAAGTAATTGAAGACAAAATAAATGAAACAGCAGATGGAAAAGCCTTATTGATTTGCATGAAACCAAGCACTTCAGAGGTTTTTCTTTGATGTTATTATTTTCCCACTTTACATTTAAATTAACACATTAAATGTTGCTACCATCTGGGTTTCCATTTAATACCTAAAGAGATATACACAGTGTATTATTCTTCTTCTCCACTTCTGCTGGAACAGACTCCTTACAAGTACAGGTTTATCTTTATACTATTAAGCAATGTAAATACAATTTTGATATAAGAACACATTTTAAAAGGATGTATCTAGAAATGTAATTATCACTTCTATGGTAAAAAAACCCCTTACTCTACTTTAGCAAAAGGAGTTTCAACTGTGCTCCCCACCTCCACCACAAGAATCACAAGCACACATTTCTAAGCAGTATCGTTTTTGATATTCACAGAATCACAGAACATTAGAGATTGGAAGGGACCTTGGAAGATCATCCAGTCCAATCCCCCTGACACAGTAGGATCACCTAGATCAAGTTGCACAAGAATACAGTCAGGTGGGTTTTAAACGTCTCCAAAGAAAGGGACTCCACAATCCCCAGGGCAGCCTGTTCCAGTACTCTGTCACTCTCACCGTGTATTGATCTATGTGCATGCTCATGCTTCTGGACTACATCTAGCGAATTGTCGCAAGGACTGAGACATATGCAAGAGCAAGCACTGAAGGGTTAAGAAATTGCTAGTTTTGATTAATCACTTCAGGAGTATTTTAGCATATAGGCCTCTCATGTATTCTCTGCAACTCAGTGTCCCACTCTGCTACAGATCACCTGCATTACATGATCACCTGTATTAAGGGTGATGGAGCTGGGTCTCTAGAGCTTGGAGAAAAGGAGACTGAGGAGTGACCTCATTAATATTAATAAATATGGAAAGTGTAGGTGTCAGGAGGATGGAGCCAGGCTCTGCTCAGTGTCATCCAGTGATAGGACAGGGAACAATGGGTGTGAGCTGGAACAGAGGAGGTTCATCATCAATATGTTATGAGAAGAAACTTCTTCCCAGTGAGGGTGACAGAGCACTGGAATGGGCTGTCCAGGGAGGTTGTGGAGTCTCCTTGTCTGGAGATGTTTAAAACTTGCCTGGATGTGTTCCTGCGCAACTTGGTCCAGGTGATGCTGTTGTGGCAGGGGGATTGGACTAGATGATCTTTCAAGGTCCCTTCTAATCCCTAATATTCTGTGATCTTGTGATTAATGTACATGGTAAAAATTCNGTCATGCTCTTGCTGTGTGAGGCTATGATTTAACTACTGGTCTTCATTTTCAATTTACTTTTGTACTGAAACGCACAAAAGAATTAACTACAGCTTCAGTTTCTCTCAGCTGGGAATCAGAGTATCACAGTACATTAGGGATTGGAAGGGACCTTGAAAGATCATCCAGTCCAGTTTCCCTGTGAGAGCAGGGCCACCTAGACACCAAGTTGCACAGGAACACATCCAGGTAGGTTTTAAATGTCTCCAGAGAAGGAGATTCCACAACCTCCCTGAGCAGCCCATTTCAGTGCTCTGTCACCTTCACTGGGAAGAAGTTCCTTCTGATATTTATATGGAACCTCCTATGTTCCAGCTGACAGTCATTGCCCCTTGTCCTATTACCAGATTGCACTGAGCAGAACCTGATTCCTTCCTCCTGACACTCACCCTTAAATATTTAAAAACATCAATGTAGTCACTCTTCAGTCTGCTTTTTTTCCAAGTTGATGAGAGCCAGCTCCCGCAGCCTCTCCTCNCAAGAGCACACTGCTGGCTCATGGTCATCCTGCTGTCCACCAGGACCCCCAAGTCCCTTTCTCCTGCACTGCTCTCCAACAGGTCAGACTCCACCCTATACTGGTGCCTGGGGTTGTTCTTACCCAGATGTAAGACTCTACACTTACCCTTGTTATACTTCATTACATTTCTCTCTGCCCAGATCTCCAGTCTGTCCAGGTCCCACTGAATGGCAGCACAGTCTGCAGGGGTGTTGGCAACACCACCCAGCTTTGTGTCATCAGCAAACTTGCTGACAGTGCATGCCAATCCCTCATCCAAGTCATCAATAAATAGACTGAACAGGACTGGTCCCAGCACTGACTCCTGGGGCACCCCACTACATTCAGGCCTCCAGCTAGACTCTATCCCATTGAACACTAGTCTCTGGCTTCTATCCTGCAGCAAGTTCGTGATCCACCTCATTACCGGTCATCCAGTCCACATGTCTCAGTCTGGCTGTGAGGATGCTGTGTGAGACTGTGCCAAATGCCTTACTCCAGTTGAGATAGATCACATCCTCTGCTTTTCTATCATCTATCCACCTAGTTATGCCCTCATAAAAGGCTATCAGGTTGGTCAAGCATAACTTCCGTTTGGTGAAGCCATGCTGACTGTCCCTAACTGTCCCTTTGTCCTTGATGGGCCTAGAGTCAGTGCCATGGATAAATTGTTCCATCACCCTTCCTGGGATGGAGGTGAGGATGACCAGACTATAGTTACTTGGATCCTCCTTCTTACCCTATTTGAAGGTTGGAGTGACATTTGCTATCCTCCAGTCCCTAGGCACCTCTCCTGATTCTCATGACTTAGCAAAGATGATGGAGAGTGGTTTAGCAATAACTTCCACCGTCTCCCAAGAAGATGTTCAGTATCTTTGCTTTCTCTGTATCCTCTGTCTTCAGGGCACCCACATCATTCAGCAGGGGACCTACATTGCTTCTAGGTTTAGGTTTACCTGCAACATATTTGAAGAAGCCCTTTTTGTTGCCCTTGACCTCTCTTGCAAGGTTTAAGTCCAACAGGCCTTGGCTTTTGTAGGTGTGTCCCTACATTCTCTCACCATAGCCTTAGAATCACCCCAAGTGGTCATCCCCTCCTTCCAAGACTTATAGGCTTTCTTCTTCTTCTTCAGTTTGCCCTGCAGCTCCCTGTTTAACCACACAGGTCTTCTGGCTCCCTTCCTTGACTTCCTACGTTTCAGAACGCTCTTATCTGGGGCTTCAAAGAAGTGGTCTTTGAATGTTAACCAGCTATGTAGGGTCCCTTTACCTTCCAGTACTCTGTCCCATGGGATTTCCCCTAGCAATTGCTTGAAAAGGCCAAAGTTGGCCCTCCTGAAGTCCAAGGTGTGATTCTGATAGCTATTCTGTTCCTGCCACATGAGACCCTGTACTCCACCATCTCATGGTCACTGCACCCAAAGCTACCCTCAACCTTCAGTGCTTCAACCAGACCCGCATTGTTGGTGAGTACAAGATCCAGCAGCGCTCCTCTCCTAGTGGGCACCTCCACCAGTTGCATCAGGAAATTGTCACCAATGCACTGGAGGAATCTCCTGGACTGTGGGTGGCTGGCTGAGTATGGCTTCCCAGAAATATCACCCTGATTCCAGCAAATATTGCAGCAAATTAAACAGCCTGGCACTTTATTTTCTTGCAAACCCTCAATGTAACATCCTCTACTCTTTATGTGTTGAGAAAGCAAGCCTACTGTTTGATCTAACATTAGAAAGAAAAGTGTCCTGGAAGGTCTTGTGTAAGCTGCAAGAATTCGGAAACTGTTGCTGCACAATGCCCTTGAAAGGACTCATCAGGGCTTAAACTACTATCTGCTGTTTTAGAAAGGAGCAGTTTTCTAAGTCTTTACTTACAAAGAGGACCCAGTTCATCTAGTTTGTCAAAGGAGCAGGAAGGTGTGGTTCCCAGTGTTGCACAGAACTGCAGAGCAAAAAAAAAGACAACAAAGCAAAAAAAAAAGTGTTATGGTCAAAAATCATCAGATTTTTAAAACTATGCACAAAGGCAATAATAAACAGAGATAATAGATTATATAGGGCAAAATAAGTTCATTTCAGGCAATATCTATCCTTCTGTGGAACCTTTCATAGGATGGTTTCAGTTGGAAGGGATTTCATCTGGTTCTAAGCCTCTTGCCATGGGCAGGGATTTTGTGAATAAAATTCTTTTTTCTTCTTTTTTGAAAGGTGATGACATGCATTTGCACTAAGTATTTTTGCTCTACCTGAACAAACTGCTTTTTAGCCACCAATATTTGTCCCTTTAATTTGTTCAATGGCATCCTGGGGAGGATCAGAAGCAAGGTAGTTAGCAGATTGAGAGAGGTTGTTGTCCCCTTCCACTCTGCCCTCAAAGACCACATCTGGAATATCGGTATTATTTCATTAATACTGGTATTATTCCATTAACACAAGGATATGGAATATTGTGTCCAGTTCTGGGCCCCTCTGTTCAAGAAGGACACAGAAATGCTGGATAGAGTTCAGTGCAGAGCCATGAAGATGATGAAGGGAGTAGAAATCCTCCTTGATGAGGAAAGGCTGAGGGAACTGTGTCCTTTGAGCTTGGAGAAAAGGAGGCTGAGGGGTGACCTCATTAATGTTTATAAATATGTGAAGGGTGGGTGTCAGAAAGACAGAGCCAGGCTCTGCTCAGTGTCATCTAGTGATAGGACAAGGGGCAATGGGTGTGAGCTGGAACACAGCAGGTTCCACATCAATCTGAGAAGGAACCTCTTCCCAGTGAGGATTACAGAACACCAGAACAGGTGATCCTGCTCCGTCAGGGGATTGGACTAGATGATCTCTCAAGGTCC
>VXBP01009550.1:337348-442607 GCA_013400115.1 Rhinopomastus cyanomelas | reverse complement strand
GGCACCTAAAACAGTGAATGAAACTAAAAATGAAAAAATTAATTCAGAACAGAATACCCTCTGGAAACTGATGCAGGCAGCATATCAAGTACTTCATATAACTCAACCTAATTTAACAGAAAAATGTTGGTTATGTTTTGAGTGCTTGTTAGAGCTAAGTGTGAAACCTTACCCAAAGATCTTGAAGTAAATGAAACTTTAGCTTTAAGCTATCAAGCACCACTGGAATACTTTGCTGAACAAAATGGTAAAGAGAAAAAGGAGGGATTGTGATAAGTTGAACTTTGTGCATCAAGATAAAGGAAGAAGTAAGGCATAGACTGAAAAGAATGGAATTTTAAGCTGTAAGATCCTGTTTTGCTGTGTAATCAGGAAGTTCCCAGGTCTGCAAGAAGATAAGGCTAATGTGTGACAAGACCACCCAACAACAGGCTGCCAAGACCAGAGAACTTCTCCAGTACCACGTAACCTGGAAGAGAAGTAGTATGAGAGAGACTGGCTTTTGGGAGAAAAGCGGACCAGTTGGTGGAGCGGAGACTCCCCTGGTCACCCAGCACTGCACTTTGCCTGATATCGCTTTCTGTATTAATAAATTTATAATTACTAATCCATAATTGGCTTACTGGATTGAATTCACGTCTAACACTTGGGCTGCACAGGGAGCATTCGGGCTGGCTCATCGCAGGCTGCCCTGCGTCGCCATCAGAGGAAGTGCGGACGGTGTTGAGCGCTAAGCCTCCCGTTAGAGCAGTTTCAAGGCACAGCGGCGCCTGGCAGAGAAAAGACGGCGAGGTGAAACCCGCGCTCAGCTCGTAACACGCGCTCCGCTGCCCTGGGCAAAAAGCGGAAGCGACCGTCCTCTTAGCCGGCGGAGGAACCTTCACGCCAACCTAAACTCAGAGGGCTGGAGCCGATTCGGAGCGTCTTTGCCACCCCCGGCAACGGGAAGGCCGCTCTGCGTGCCCGGGGCCCGAAGCCGCGNCCCCGCCTGCCGGAGCTTGACCCCCGCCCCCTCCGCCCCTCGTGACTAAGCCCGGACCCGCCCCCTCCCCGCCCCTCGTACCTAAACCCGGCCCCGCACGGTGGGACACGTACCCGCTCGTTTCCCGCCCCCTCGAGTGCCGGGAACAGCCATATAGCGCAAAGGAGGAGGCTCCGCTCCGAAGGAGGGTCCCCGAGGCCGACTCGGCTCGCAGCGTGCCCTTCGTAGGCGCCAGCGCTCCCGCCGCGTCAATCTCCTTCACGTCTACACGGCTCCATCCATTTAGCTGCCCTGGCTGGCGGCTGAAGTACGGAGATTTGCCCACGAGGGGGCAGCACCGGGTGCCGGCGAAAAGACGGCGGCGCCCACCAAAACAAAAGAAACCGGCGGCGTACGAGGGGACCGTGCACTGGGCGCTTCCGCCTCGCGCGGCAGTGGGGCGCGGGCTTGCGCCGCCCGCGTGGGGTCCCCGTTTAGACTAAAGGGAGGGACAGGGAAGGGCTTGCCGGCCACCGGGAGCTTCCAGGTTTGAGGTTTCTGGGAGATTGTGGTTACTGGGAGGCTTCTTTGATCAACTTAAGCTCTCAAGCGATCAATCAATTCATTCGGGCGATGGAAGCTGCAGCCTCGCGATATCTCCCACAAGAAGGCAGCACTGAGCAAAGAAACGCGCGTTGGTACTGCGCGTGCGCACCTTCCGGCCCGCTGCACCTGCCCGTCCGTTCTGCTTTACCGAGCTGGGAAGGTGCGGGGCGGGGGCTGGGGCGCGTTTAAGACACGAGGGGCGGAGAAGGGACGGGACCTGGCCTGAAGCCGCAAGGGGCAGGGGCTCGTCTAAGCCTCGAGGGGCGGGGAAGGGGCGGAGCCGGGCAGGTCAGGAGGGGCAGAAACGCTTGTAGCTACTAAGCGTGCGCAGCTACCGGCCAGCGGCCCTCGGGTGCACCGAACCTGAGCTTGGTCCAGCAGCGACCGGCGTCTCGGCCAGCGACAGTAACTTGTGACTGGGCTGCAGGGCCGCCCTTGCTCTCTCTCTCTTCCAGCACAGCCACGGCGCTGACAGTCGCTGCCTCTGCACCCAAAACCATCCCCATGGCTCCAGCACCCCTACACCCCCTTTCGCCTCGCTGGTCATTTAGCTCCCCTAAGCCTGCACACGCACAAGGCCTCCTGTGCGGGGCTGGCTACTTACGGCAGAGATACTGCACAGGCTCTCACTGGCCGTTCTGCAAAGGCATTGGGCACAAAGCAGCAAAAGCCATAAGGCAGGAAGGTGGCAAGAGCATCTCCATGGGTGACCACAGGGCTCTGGAGCTCCCATCTTCTCTCTGTACAGGAGGGCAGCTCTGCACTCACCTTGCAGATGGCAACACGCAGTAGCACGTGCTAGGCTGGATGGGCTGTTCTGCCAGCGTCTCAGGGGAGCAGCTCCATTCCTCTGGCTGCCTAAACCACCTCCTTAAAACAGTCCCTTCCAACACTCCCTCTATTTCAGACCCCTCTAAATGGCTCCTGGCCTGTGAGAATCTGCTCTTAGCCCTGTGCTCCAAGGGAGCAGTATGCCACCCTCCCTGTATGGCAAGAGCAATGCTTGTTAAAAGAAGAGGAGAACAAGCACAGGAACATTTGTGGACTAAAAGCTTAACATGAGCCAGCAGTGTGCATGTGCGGCCTGGACGGCAAACCAGATGTTGGGCTGCACCAGGAGAAGTGTGGCCAGCAGGTCCAGGGAGGTGATTCTCCCCCTCTACTCCGCTCTCATGAGACCCCCACCTGGAGCACTGCAACCAGTTCTGGAGCCTTTTTACAAGAACAATGTGGACGTGCTGGAGCGAGTGCAGAGGAGGGCCACGAGGATGATCAGAGGGCTGGAGCACCTCTCCGATGAGGCCAGACTGAGAGAGTTGGAGCTGTTCAGTCTGGAGGAGGCTCCCAGGTGACCTTCTTGTGGCCTTCCAGTATCGGAAGGGGGCCTAGAAAAAGGCTGGGGAGGGATTTTTTAGGATGTCAGGTAGCGACAGGACTACGGGGAATGGAGCACAGCTGCAGATGGGTAGATTTAGAGTGGATGTGAGGAGGAAGTTCTTCACCGTGAGAGTGGTGAAAGCCTGGAATGGGTTGCCCAGGGAGGTGGTTGGGGCCCCATCCCTGGAAGTGTTTAAGGCCGGGCTGGATGAGGGTCTGCCCAGCCTGATCTAGGGTGGGGTGTCCCTGCCCATGGTAGGGGAGTTGGAACTGGATGATCCTGTGGTCCCTTCTAACCCTGACTGACTCTATGGCTTGGTCTAGGTGATCCTGCTGTGGCAGGGGGGGTGGGGTGGGTGATCTTTTGAGGGCCCTTCCAATCCCTAATTTTTCTATGATTCTATGATTTTGGTTCGGCCCACAAGCACAGTAACAGTGGCCAGAAGCAACATGTAGTAGGCCTGTCAGCACAGCATCGGCTAGTCCCAAGCCATTGCCTACCAAACACTGCCTGATGTGTTCTGGGGCCCTTTTCAAGATCAGGCTCTGCCAAATATTTAGGATCTGCTTGAACATCCTCACTGAAAGAAAAAGAAGTTAATTATGATGTAAATGACTATGATCTAAGGGATATCTTTAAGGGAGGTGTTTGTTTGTTCAAAAAAGAGGAAGGTGCTTGGGCAGCCTTCCTCATTCTGTGGACTTTTCTGGAAGGGTGAATTGCTGGCTAACTGAAACTGTCACAGGATCACAGAATGGCTCAGGCTGGAAGGGACCTCATCCAACCTCCCTGCCATGCACAGGAATGCCTCTTGACTGTTTCAAAGCCTCATCCTACCTGGCCTCGAACATCTTTGGGGAGGGGGCTTCCACAACCTCCCTGGGTAACGTATGCCAGTCTCACCACCCTTGTACTGAATAATTTCTTCCTAAGATCCCATCTAAACCTGTTCACCTTCAGTTTAAAGCAGTTTCCCTTGTCCTGTCACCAGACACTCTTATAAAAAGTGCCTCTCCAGCCCAGGTCAGTCACTCATTACTCACCACTGACCAAACAATTTCCAGTCACTGTTGTATGTGCTGCTGGAAGGCACCTAGACACGACGTTGGTGACCACAAAACAAAGCACTTAGGCAGTATTTCCGTATTTCATACCCTGGTCTGTACTTTTCACACCCAGAAATGTCTCAGGTTATCCTAAGACCCCCAAGCAGATGAATGACGACATCACAGATTGGTCAAATGACAGTTTTATTCAGTTTTTTTCATACAAACTCCAGGTCAAGAGCTTGTGATACTTTTGTAATTTCAGCTGGGAAGGTGTTTAAGAGAAACCAGCTAAACCAAACTGTTTAAGTTTGCAAACACTTACAACCTCAAACAAGCGCTTTTCAATTACCCTACTCTTACTAAGCAGGACACTCAAATCCATTGTCTCAGCCTGTGGTCTGTATTGCACTGTGGGCTAGTTTTCAATGACGGCTGTTTCTGCTTTGGCAGGTAAAAACAAACCTGTGTTTGCTGACACAAATCCTCTGGAATCCTCCGGGGCACACTTTTCAAGTTGTTATTTTCAACATATCTTTGCTTCATACCTATTCAAGGTGCACCCCAAAACAACTCACAAGGCTGAGGCTGTTAATCACACAAACAAGATTTCTAAGATAAATAACTTAGCAGGTAAAGGCCAGGGACTTCAGAGGTAGATACAAGAGAGTCCGAAGAGATATGGCTGAGCACACAGAACCAAAGGGCTGTCGCAGCAGACACCACAAGTTACACAGGCAGCCGCTGTGCCAGCCAGTGCAAGGATTCAAGGGCTGCAGCCTCATAGGAGGAACAGAATGAAATTTGTCTCAATAAAACAAATTACTAAGGAAATAGCACAAATTTAGTCGGCCTCAAGACAGCTTGTAGTGGAAAACAGGTAACACTGTTCTTCTTCATGACCTGTCGCAGACAGGCAGCACAATTTTGTGGCATAGGCTAGGATATGAGACACGGTGCCCAGCATAAGGTAACATGAAGCTTTCCCTAGATCTCAGAGCAGGGGATAAGGTGAATGTGGGTGCCAGGAAGGTGGCACAGGAGTGAGGTGTAGATTTACATATACATGAGTGCTGGAGGAAGAAACTTTGAGGACGACCGCAAGAATAAGTGAAGTAAGCGACCACTGAAAGCGCAAATCAAGGAAAACAAGCAGCATGACACAGTTTTTACTCCCGTTTCTGAGACACCAACATTTGCACTGCAATTACATCTTTTCTGATGTTTTTATACGTGCACAGGTCAGTGAATTTACCTCAGATCCATGTCATGACCAGCCCTCCCCAACTCCTAAAACCACAGAATCATTCTGTCTGGAAGAGACCCGAATACTGGCGCTGGATGCTGCCGTCGCACAAACTGCGTCTACAGGAGTCAAGCAAACCCAAAAACTTTACCCTGTTGGAAAGTCTGGATTTCCATCTACGACACAAGATGGATTAGTCAGAAAACAACACACACTTCTTCTGAAAACACTGCTTTTCTGAGACATTAAAAGAACATTCCTTTGCCTAAAGCCAGCATGGCCAGGGAAGGATTAGCAGATAAGCAATGCCTAGAGTGTTCCTGCAGTGAATTCCAAAGGCAGAGGATTTTGCAAGGAGATACTACAGAAGGGTGAGAGATCTGTGCAGAACAGATGTCCTAGAAAAGCAGCATCTGCCCTAAATCTCACACAACAACAGTATTTTTGTAGAGAAGAGAAAATATTTGATTTAGACAATCTGTAAGAAAACGGAGTGACAGCATGGAGCAAAATGAAACACTGGCTTTGGATAAATCCAATCTGATTCCACTGGCCTTTATTCTAATTTACACCTAAGGACAAAGATTAAATGAGTCCTTCCTCAAACTGACTTTCAGAGGCAGCGGGGAGTGAGGCGCTGTTTTTGCTGGTGAGAAGCAGGGCTCGGAGGCCACACCAGCAAACGCAAGCGCATTGCCTTCAGCAAACTTCACTAGCAACGAACAAAGAAAACTCTGAATCCCGTTCCGTAATGTTTCGGTGTGACGACGTTAACACGGTACCTGCCAGAGCCCTTTGCTTTACGTTACAGCTACCAACAGCTCCTCTAAGAAACAAGTTTTGAGCCCTTCTCAGATGTTGTTAGACATCTGCTCAAGCAGTAGCTATGGCATCTTAAAGCACTGCCTCTGAGCACTGCAGTGTGGCAGAATGTTTCCAGGGACAGAATGTCGTACTTTGGGGATCTCACTAAGAGGAGGAAAGACAGTCCTCTCAGAGGATACTACAAGTGGAGCACTCAAACCAGTCCTGTCCTACACTACTGCTAAAAACTGCGCCAATAAACAAGAAATTAATCCTGCAGAGATCATAACGAAAAGTGTATCCTGAGAGTAACTGAAGCAGGATGAGTACAGCAGTTACAGAGCTGATTGGAAAGAAAAAAACCCAACTGTGCTGGAAAAGAAAGGAAAGCAAGATCAGCTGTCAACAGCTAGCAGTGGCAAAGAAGTTGAAAGAGCCAGTTGTACCGGTGAATCACAGGGCACCCACAGCATACAGCACGATGCAGTCATGTGAAAGGCAAATGTGGTTTAGGGACACATCAAGAGTTACTTGCAACACACACTAAGGGAGTGTTAGTGACATCAGGCCTGGCCTTAATGCTCCTTAACACAGAGTCCAGGCAAACTCGGGCTGGAATGGATCAAGAGGACTGCTGGGAGAGCACCGAGGGTCCCAACAGGTAAGGACCCTTCATGTGACACCAAAGACAGAAGTCATGGAGTTCAAAAAGGAGGAAATGCGACTTTAGCTGAAGGGCAAGAGATGTATAAATAGAGATGAAATGAACACAAACTGACTCTTAAGACAACGTCCAGGTCACCCTGGACAGGACTTCTCCACATTTTGTTTTCCTTTCCTATAGCGCTGAGAACAATGAAGCTTCAATGCACCTAGCACCTTCTCAGCTTCAGGAACACTGCAACCATGCAACACACTCCCTATCAACAGACAAAACCCATCAACCCCAGAAAAGGTGCCGTGCGCTGCGCCAGGGACAGCTCTTTGGAATGTGTTTTCATTCAAGCATCAAGCAATTGTTTTTTCACAAGGAGAGAGAAAACAAAAAAGGAAAGGAAGCCTAACACGTAGAAAGAAGTGAAAACTCAAGTAGAGACAACAATAAACCAAACTACAACAGGTCTGTGCTACAGAAATCTCTACTGCCAAGAGATGGCTCTGGTGCTGTTACTAAAAGTTAGGTTTCAATAGGTTTAAACCTCGTGCAGAGGTTCTGTATCTTCATCAAGCACCTACACCAATCATTTCCCAGACGGCCATTTGGAGCGAGGGGCACTGATGTGACTAACTCCTCTAAAAACAGCTTCTGAATGCTCTGTTTGGAACGATTGCATCTGCTCTTTTGCAAGTGACTAGCTGAAGGTGAGTAAGCACAATTTTTTCTACTCGTTAGTTGGGAAACTACTCAACACAGATGACCTTGGGGGTGGTTCTCACTCTCTAGCACGTGCCTGTGACCCAGTACCTCTGTCATTTTTGCCCAATGAAGTAGTACTACACACTCACATACTTGGAAAAGGAGTAAAAAGCCTGATGTAACATGTAGAAAAGGGCAGACGCAGAGTGAATTAAACTTGGATAGCATGGCTAGAAGTATTTACATCCCGCATAAGTACTACAGCGCAAACTTCCATTCCAATGTCAATCACATCAAAGTAAAATAAAAACTATCATGACTCACACACGTTTTAATACCTATAAATCCTTAATCTCTATCCAATATTGTCTGTATAAAAGCCTGTTTAAAATATTAAACCTCTGATTCACTCCAGCTTAAACAGAATCTAAAATGATTTGACAAGTATTACTGATCACTTAGTCTTTGTCTCAAGTTTCTAGATTTTCCATTCTCAAATTTCCTCTTTTTAAATGTTGGCATCCCTTCTGCCACATCTCCAAGGGAGGTGACTGTCTTCTCTCCAAATATCACTGTTGTGTCTTCTGGAACCTCCAGCACTGGAGCTGGTAGACTGTCACTCTCTGTACTAGGAAGCTCCAGGTCCACATTTTCACTGGGAGAAAAGAGAAACAAATAAAAGGATTAATCTACATGGAGAAAAGAACATGATGCACTGGAGACAGCAGCATCCACATGTAACTGTTCAAGCAGCTCTGGGCTAGATGCAGTCTTCCAGCCAAGATCATCATTGTGGCAGGGGTCTCTTAGTTCTTCTGTGGGGCTGCCACAGAAAAGTAAAACCCTCAGCCCTCAGCCTGTGCAGAGCTTACAGCACGGCCCAAGCACTCTCTGCGCAAACAGTCCTGCAAAAACACAGCAGGGCTGCAGGGGTGCAAATTTAACGATGTTGAAAGGCTGCACTCAGTGAGTAACTGGCAGTGACGCACCGTTAAATGTTACTGAGTGCTCTTCCCTCGGTGTCTGTTCCCGAGGGTCTGCTGTGAGAACAGGCTCACCGCATCAGCCCATGGGAGAAGGGGCTTGGCAGAGCAGGATCACAGCTAATACTGATCTGAGCAATTCAAAGACATAATCTAAAAATGGTCAATTGGCCTCAAAGGGTTGACAGCAAAACATTGTGTTCTACAGGAATAACCTGCGGCACAAACACACGATGGAGAACAGCTGAACAGTTCGCAGAAGACTATCTAAAGCACAAGCCCATCAGGAATTACACCAGAGATACACACTGCGTTCCTGCCCAATCCATACACAAAATCATTCACTACTGCCCAGTCTGATGCCAGCTCGGGTACTATCCCTAGTTGCTGGCCCTAGGCTTCAAAGACGAAATGGATCAGCTCAAGCATCAAACAGAAGCCACAAGAATGCAAGTCACGCAAGTCCAGAAACATTATGGTACTGTGGCAGCACCAGAACATGAACCTCCTGGAAGTGGCTGGTCTCAGCTCAAAGTAAGCAATGAACAACTGCATTTGGTTCATTTACAGGTGTGTGTGTCTCTCAAGCCTGAGCATTCTTGTACGAGCTGCTCTGTAAGGTTCACTAGTTCAAATCACTTATTACTGGACAGTGCTTTCCAAAAGCCTCGAAGGATTTATCAGCTCTGGAGTAAAGGAGGGTTTAGCTAGTCGACTACAGGAGGTGTTACATGAACATTATTGTCTCCAGGGAAGCGTTTCAGGGCTTAATGTAGTTCGGACACTGTCAAAACTTTATAGTCTGCATAATCTAGGACCAAAATGCTGGAGAAAGGGGTGAGTTTGAGAGAAAAGACTGTCTTCAATCTCCAAAGGCTTATTTCTCCAGACACCTAGAGGGCCCCACGACAAGAAACTGGCCATAAAAGACAGTAAGCTTCACAAAACGCATGAGCCATCCAAGGCATTATGTCGTGAAACAAAATGAACACACTCGATCAGATACCTGCCATGAAAACATCTGCAGTGCATCAGCTGGATGCGGGGGAGAGAGAGAGCTCCCAGACTTAAAAACGACATAACTACATTGCACACGTTTTGTCTTTCATCTCCCTAGTGAAATCATTCCAGAAAATGCTTCCCACCACTAAGGCCTCCATGACTTATCCAATGCAACAGCACAAGAGGTTGTAATGGCTTTTGGTTTGGTTTAAAAATGGGGGAAACCAGGGAACAAGAAAAGCAGTGGAACCAGAGGTTTTTTACTGCAGTACTGGATGAAAGTTAGAAAATCTTAAGTTTCTTTTAGGCTGAGGCCCTGAAGAAAACAGTGTTGGTACAACTGCACAAAGTGAGAAACAATTCACTGCTTGTGGAAGTAACTCAGCTCAACATACCGGGCTTAGGCAGAAATTGCTTGGAATCTAGAAAAGCAACTACTGCAAAAGTAGTAGCTGGCAGAGCTCCCCCAGCTAATTACTCTTCATAAAGAAACAGAATTTAGTCTAGAATCTGGAGGCCATGAGAAAGGTTGCTAACCCTATGCAGTTCCTAGGATGCAAACAGCTGGAAAACAGTAACAAGAGCTTCTGAGGCGCCTGAACCAGACTGTAGAAGGAAACTGTTTTAAGGAAGGTAAGCTTAGAGTAACTACAGCTGAATCGCTGATACTCAGCCTCTCAGAAAAATGATGGATGACAACGACAACTTTTAACCTCCTTAAATTTACTTTGTATTTTGACACTAAAACCAAACCATTGCCTCTATCTGCTGGAGAACTATGACTTCAAAATAACCACTGCAGAAACAACTGTATTTGGGCCCTGCTTCCAATCACGTCTGTGCCAATTCTGCCAGAACTCAAAGAAAAACCTTCAGCTTGTGAAAACAAGCATTCTGGAAAAATGTTTTGTGAGAAAAAACTGTGATTAAAAAATCCTCACCCAGATTCTTCTTCTTTTTCTTCTTCTTCCTCTACTTTCTCTTCAAGTGCTTTCCATTTCCCAAAAGTGAAGGTCTTCTTGGGTGCATCACTAGAGGTTTCTTGGGAAGACGATGCACTCTCCTCTTTAGCAACAGTTTCTTCTAGCTTCACTTCCTGCCATGTGCCGTAAGGGCTTGACTTCTTTGCTCTGGGAGATTTTTTCCTTTCCTCTGATTCTTCACCATTACCTCCTTTCCTCTAGAGAGACAAAAACCCACCTTAAGCAAAAATGCCTAAATAAAAACACAATGCAGCTTTATTTTACATCTTTTATGTGCTATTTTCTACTATTCATACTGTTCAACCGAGAGAAACTTGAAATTATAAACTCATTACAAAACACATCGTGATAAATGAATTACATTTCTCCTCCTGACTCAAAAACAGAGTTGAAGAAAAACCTTAAATGCTACAAAAAGTCACAGTTGGAAAGTCCAGTCTATCCAGGCTGAAGCTAGCAAGGAGTATCTTAAAACACAAGCTGAGCGAGTCCTAATGAAAACAAAGAAAGAACTCACATAGAGCCTTCTGTGCAGGCAGACAGAGTGGCAGCAATTGATAATCATAGAATCATAAAATCATTAGGGATTGGAATGGACCTCGAAAGATTATCCAGTCCAATCCCCCTGCCACAGCAGGATCACCCAGACCAAGTCGCACAGGAACACATCCAGGTGGGTTTTAAACATCTCCAGTGAAGGAGACTCCACAAACCTCCCTGGGCAGCCCCTTCCAGTGCTCTGGCACCCTCACCGTGAAGAGGTTCCTTCTCATAATGAGGCGCAGTGCTAGAAAAACACCTGTTTTAGAATGAGCACCTCTCTGTGAACACGTTTTGTATTTAAAGTGTCTCTGCCCATTCTGGGAACCCACTTGATCCAACCAGAGCCACAATCACACCCCTGAACCTAACTTTTAAATCTGAAGACAAAAACATGTAACTGGTGCAGACCTGCGCTACCCCTACTGGCAACGTTCTCAATCAATAAGGAAACTATCAGTGAACAGCATTCCCTGAGGGCGTTTTGGCAGTCACGTTTACCGATGGAAGTTTGAAGTCATCCTCACACGGACATTCAAACCCATTCCCATGGACATTCAGTGAGATGCCAGTGACCTTTCTCAGACAAATCACAATGCTGGCAGCATTGAAGCTACTTCTGGTGGGCTGAAGGAAAGATCATGTTTCCTCTTCTGGAACAGTACCACTAATAGGCCCACAAACTGAATAGAAATTCATTTTACTCTTCGAATAAGCGCAAACTTGTACTTGCAGCCATATGGTTTAACCCCACTACAGTGAGCAGTTTTCCACAGGAGCTAAGTTGGCTAGAAAACTAATACTCTACATAAAATAAATCTGAAAACTTACCTTTCTATTTGTTTTCGAACTCTGCACTTCATTTTCACTATCTTCCGAGTCTGACCCAGATGCTTTGGAATCTGCTTCTCCGAGCTCATCAGAACGCTTGCCACGGGGGCTCTTCTCATTTGAAGATGAAACAAAACTATCTGGTTTCTCCCATGTGGATACTGTCCGAGATATTGGAACAAACACATGATGTAGGTGTCTAATGCTGATCTGTTATTGCCTTGACATTATCACCTTCCAGAAGCAGCGCTGCCTTATGCAGAAACACTGCAAATGAGCAGAAAGCTCTTGCCTTTGTTCAGTAAGTTAGGTTTAATACACTTCATCAGAAAAACAACATATTACTTCCCAGCTGAGACACAGTCATGGCAGCTGCCTTCACTGTTGATAAAGCTTAGTGCCTAAGAAAAACATGGCAAACTCCAGTCCACAAATCCCTCTCATCTTTACACAGGTCAGACAAACTACCTTCTAGAGGTGCCTATTTTATTTGAGTCATCCCTGGAATACAAAGATGGGATAAGGGAAGAAAAACAGTAACTGTAAGGCTCAGCTCTCCAGGCAGATAAAGTCCTTCCCCGTGCTGCTTAGTTTGGCAACACCAGGTTTCTAATTAAAGCCATTAAGCAATCAAGGAAATGCAGACATCGATCTGAAAAGACATGAAGGCACATACTGAAGGATATTACTGCATTTTCAATTGAAAGACAGGGTTCCCAAAATTATCCTGAGAGGAAATATTTAGATAAAGTTGACTCAATGGACTTAAAACTTGTCTTAGGAACAATAAGTGAAAAGTACAATAACATTCAATGGACCGTTTGGTATTAGCTGTGAAATGTAATAACACTACTGGTTTTCCAAATTATCTATTTCCAAAAAAAATCCCAAACTGAAAACAACAGTTAGAATGGACTAAAGGGATATGCGCCCCATGTGTCTTGAAGAAGTAAAACGCGTAAGAAACTGGCAATGAGTGACTTTGCATGAACACAACAGTCTCTTAAGGGTACTGCTGTCATCCATCTTTAGACCAGTAACTGAGTAAGTTCATTTTCAAGGTGCTACATCAGCCAGTGGGTGGTGAAAGTGCAGCCTTACAAAGCAGGACCTGTAGTGCTAAGCCCAGAGATACTATTTCCTTCAGTTAAAAACTTGCCTTCTGAGGATGGTATTAGCGTTAGAGAAACGACAAGTTTTTCCAAGGCACCAATAGCTGTATAAAAGTAGGAGACCACTTAAAAAAACCTCACAAGCCAAAATGTTCCCAGAAACGATCATGAAGACATTCTGTGTGACAGTCATGTATCCATCAAGAGCTTTAAGAAACAACACAACCACAGTCATAAAATGCACCTGAACTTAGCAGGAAATGCGTAAAAATAACCAGCATCTCTCTTTCCTTTCAGAAGAAGAAATCACAATTCATTTGGGCAGGGAAGTGTCATGCTGAGAAACTGAAAAGTTTGCGGGTTTTGTTTCCTTTTCCGTCATTAGGGCATCACTTCATACCCAACAGCAGCAGGAAAACTCATAGGCAGCATATAATCCCTTACTCTCCAGAGAGGCATTATTTGCCTTAAAATGATTCAAACAGATGTAGAAAACAGATGCCTGACCTGAGGGAGTTACCACAAAGTTCCCCATGTGGGTAAAAAAACTGGGAAAAGAAGAAGGAAGTAAGATTCTGGACTCTGTTATCAATTCTACGTCAGCAAAAGGCAAAGCATAGAGATTCTTACTCAGCCCCACATACCTGTCAAAAAAAATCCTGCCCCCTTCTGGTTTCCCAGTTGTAATTTCAGTGTACGTGCGGAAAAGAAGACCCCTCAGTTTAGAGTTACAAGTTCAATGTCTAACAAAGCCTACAAAGCATAAACATACACACTGACAGTACAGCCGAAAAGCCAGCGCTGACTTCAGCAACAAGTGTATTTTGACTAAAGCAGCAGCTTAAAACACTCAGTAATGCCTTAAAGTGCAGTTATTTGCAACACTAAACGTTCCTCTGGAACAGAGACAACTGGAAAGCAGCTCTTCTTACCTCCTGTTTGTGTGTTATAGTAATAGGTATGGCCATCATCAGTGACACCTTCCACCCACTCTGCCGACTAGAAAAAAAAAAGCGGAAGAGCTCATTAAGAAAGCATCAGCAAAAGCATCACTCATGAGTCAGGCTAAATAAGTTTGTTCAACCCTTCAGTGTTTTAATTTTGCTGTTTTAGAGCTTGAATGCCTGAAGTTGTTTGAAAGTGCTCTTCAACCTAAACGAGACTGAATTGCTTAACCTACAACACAGCAAATGCACACATGAGATTTTTTTTTCAGTGAATGTCAGGATCACAGTACGGTCAATGTTGCCATCAAATTCAAAATGTTATGTTGGCCATTATTTGATATAGCTTTTACTCTCCACAGTGTCACCCCGAGGCGGTAATTTTCTTCTTGTGCAACTGTCTTTACTACAAACTAGTAAAAAATTTACCTGTAAGAGTCAGGGTTTTACAAGGACTTGAGGACTGCAGCAGAAACCAAGAAATGCATTCACACACTAAACAAACACAAAAGCCCATCTAAAATTTATCCCAGAATAGGTCTTCATCAAATGTAACTGAAAAACCAAACTTGGTAGGAACGTGTGCCGATGAACTCACTTCTTCAGCAAAGCACCAACTTCAGCAAAGTGCTGCCTTTCCCTACTGATTGATGAACACACATGAACCGTGGCAGAGTTAGACCCTGGCTCTTAGAGGTTGCCTGCAGATAACTAACACTACAATCACTGAGTATCCTACCACATAAACGCCAATACGCATTACGTCAGTTACAGCTGATCTTCCTTGTCAGTTGTTACTCTGTTCTCCCCACCTCCTGCAAAGCCTGAGCAGCAAGCTAACATGCTATAAAACAAGGAGGGCCCTAAATCTCACTTGCACTACACACTGTAAACAGTGCATTTAATTTCTGAGCAGTGAGCCCTTGCTAGAGATCTGGCATGTTCCAAATATCTTTAGCTCAGACTAAATAAGGGAGCAATCAAATGCTTGTTTTTAGCAACAGAGAAAATAACTCCAGACATTGCAAAGTCACTGAGCAGGGTGAGGGAGGAATGGCAAAACACAGCCATGTGGCATTAGAGAGATATGGAGAAGCTGAAGGTGCATGTTTGTGATAGAGCTGGGCTTCAGTCTGTGCCAAGAAGAGAGCTCCTTCTCTCCTCTGTCTGCTCTCCCTGCAGATTACCCACAGAGCTGCTGATCACAAGAAAATAAGTTTACAAAGCACTAACCTAAACATTGACATCTGCACTCCCTGAAGGGAGTGACAGCACCAGGGGAGTGGATATACACCAAGGACGGTACAAGATCAGTCACAGAACCATCTCTGGGTGCGGAAGGCTGCAGTGAGAGTGGCTTATAAATGACGCAGAACTATGCCCTGACTGAAAACACAGCTGAAGTGCTGTTTAACAAGTACAAAACCATAGGACAGAGGAATCAGAAGCATGTGATGGGCTGCTCTAACACAAAGTCAGCCATCTCCTCAGCATGAACCCTGCACTTGTGAGATAAAACACTACTGTAACAAGACGCAGTAGAGACACTTCCTGAATTGATTCAATTGCCTAAGAATACACACACTTGGAACTAGTTTCTCCTGCCTGTAAGTCAGTCAGTATCGAGCACAGGCTACCTTCTGAAATACAACTATATGGGGCTACAGAGTGTCACTCGCTCTGCAAAAGCCAAGCTTTTTTGATCTCTAACAGAAAATCCAGCATTGGCAAACAAAACTGACTTAAATAATCCTGTACTCATGAAAGTCTTAATGACAGGAAATGTAGCCTCACTTTGTGTGCCTCTCTGTGTTACAAAAATCCTAACTTTAATCTTGTGAACTACAATAATGCCAGAGAGGCAAGTGTCGAGGGAAAGTCCATTAACCACAAGATGAAGCCTTTCTGTCTTTGGACTATTTCACAAATTGACCTGGGCCTGATATAAGGAAAATTCAAGTAAGACATTAAAAGGTTGCTCCTTGCACATTGGTTCCATGACCACAAGAAACCCAGGAAAAACACAGATTATCACATAACTACATCCTAAAGGTATGGGTTTTCTTTTAACTATCTGACAACACGATCTCAGTGTTTCCTCAGATAGAGTCTAAACTACTTCAGACGTGTAAGATGTTTCTTTTTCATTACTTGTATTCACAAAAAGTTGAACAGAATTTGTTCAGTATTTCCCAAAACCTTCAAGTTTTACTGGGCTGAGCCATCCAAAAAGCACAACTACCATTACTCCACTTCCCTCAATAAGCCAATTAGCCAAAAGGCTACAGTACAGTACAGTACAGTACAGTAAGGCTGCAGTTTTCATCAAGAGTGTCACAGTCTACACAAACGTTCTCTATATTCAAATTTTCTTTTCCTAAGTTTACTAAGAACAAAAAATTCATCTTCTGCGATCAGAGACTTACAAATTCTGAACTTATTTCTCTTGTTTACAAGGACAAAGAAAAGTGTGGATAACAGTATGTGGTTACCGTTTGCGAGCTGCCTTGAAATCCTTTAGGTTTCTCCCACTGTGACTCTTAAGAAAACAAAAACATATTTTATCCGTCAATCCTGTTTACATTTAATAATCTTTAGAAGAAAAAAGATCTCAAGTGTAGGAAGCTGATACGTGCAGATATGAAAAAAAGCAACACAGGCACTTCTCACCGGATATAAACCATCCTTTATCAAGCTAAGGTATGAACAGTAAGAGAAGCACCATGACTACACTTGATGGACTCACCATCTCCCAGACTCTATTCTGTTACGGCTGGTAGGTCTAAAAAAGTACAAGCTACCCCTGAAAGTCTAAACTTTCTAGAGCCTGCAGAATTAATACATTCTTCCACCATTAACAAAAGCAAAACCTGTCTGAAGTTATGGATGCTTAACTCCTGCATTTTAAATACCAAAACTCCATCTAATTATTCACATTTTGATAACCAACTTACTACTGAGAGAGTAGACAAGTAAAGAAATGCAGGCAGTCTTTTCTCATTTATGCCAAATAACTATATCTGCATTTGCTCCTCACTAGCTGTTACCTCCTGTTTTTGTGTTGTAATAATACGTATAGCCTTCGGGAGAAAGTCCTTGCACCCACTCCTTCGCTCCAGCTTTTGATGGCACTGAGGTTTCTTCAGATGCCTTTTTCTTCTTTTCCTTCTTTTCCTTCTTCTCTTTCTTTTCTTTAGTTTCTCCTGTGTTGATCTGTGTTGAACTGGGACCTACATCATCTTAAAGAAAGCAATACTCCTTTTTTTAAAAACAAGAATAAGAGCTTCCATATGAGTCACACTTGATCAACAACAAACAGGAAATATTGTTCTGGTGAGTACTTTCACTCAGTAGTGTTCCACGCAGGGAAAGTAAAGTTAAACATGATCCTCAAAGAATCTCACACCACAGCAACACTACAGAACAGTCCTGACTACTTAGAAAGTCCAAGTATCAAAAGATGAGTAACATACAGAGAAAAACCCAAGCAGACCAATGAGCTTTAACCAAAGAACAACAAAACAAAACTGAATAAAAAAAGATAGCTTCTACAGGAGCAATCATCCTTTTAATATCCTTTTAAAACATTTGTGAGCAAAACATCACAAATGTTTTAAAAGGGTATTTGCTGAAATGCCAGCTGAGCAGGAGATCCTCATCTTCACTGTCTGACACCTGTGATGACAGCAGGAACCTGACCTCTTCCACTCAACAGGAACTTCTGTCTCCACTTGGCAGAAATGAAACACAAAATCAGCTGGGGCGAGCTGCACTGCTCACACAAGCCATCAACTACTGTCTATTTTTGTTATCACATTGATTAATTTTTCTACTCCGCAGGACACTCTAGTTACAAGCTTTCAGTACTGCAACTCTGACTCCCGACAATGTGCAGACTTGTTTCTTTGGGTTTTCTTAAAATGAGGAAACACAGTCCAGGAGGCCTCCCTCCTCGTACGATCCTAGAAACCTCATGTAAGAAAACCCCTTCCTGTGCAATACCCTTTCAGCTCTGACTTTAACCTTTTGGCAGCTGTATGAACTACCTGGCTTAATTCCCAGCCTCTTCAGATCCTCTTGATACGCCTTCATTGCAGCCTCCTCCATCGCTGCAAATTCTTTTGACATGTTTTCTTCTTCTTTTGCTTTCTCCAAGCTTTTCTTTTTAATCTAAAACAAAACAAAAACCCTAGGAGAATAAATAAGCCTGACAATGAAGGAGATAAAAATCTAGCACTTGTGCAAATAAGATATTTGAGTTACCTCACTAATTCTTTTTGCCACATTTTCTTTATGATTCTTCCCTCTCTCATGAAAATCAATGCTCTTCAACGTAAGAGAAAACCAAGAGAAATAGTAAGTTTACACCACTTCATTTTAGTTACATTCACTTAGTTTAACTTTAGTTAAACTACACTCAGTTGAACAACCCTAAATGTAACCTGTTCTGCAAGCACAGGAAGTACTGCTGCTATTAAGCGGCTACAGCAACTCGGTTGCGCTGAGAAACACGCAACACAGAAAAGACGAAAAATCAGAAACACTCCAAAATGGTTGCACAAAATTTCATGGTCTGTATCTATAATATTCACTTTTTCCAGATAACACTGTTCAGCAGGTAGGTTTAAGGCAAGGCACAGGGAAATGGGGCTGCCGTTCCATGCTAGGATCCTTCCAAGGACTGTGCCTTGAGGTTTTTTTTACCCTCTGTTTTCATGCAAACTTTAAAACCCATATGGTGCGTTTCGCATTCCCAATATTAGCTATGGTCCCTCATTAGATTGATTCTTTGCTCCACAAACATCCCGTGAACTTAAACTAGTTTGCAGGTCCACAAATCTGAGAGGAAAAGGCAAGGTGGGAAGAGTTGGGTAACTAAGGATAACAGAACAGTCTGCAAGCCAAAAAGATGCCAGAAAGGCTGAAGCCAGCAGGAACTGAAAGTAGTTTAGAAGCTGTACAGGTACATCAGAGGAAATTCTCAGGCGGTTCTCATAAAAAAACCCCTATGAACTCACGTAGGTTTTGTTCAGATGTTAGGTGCCTAGGCCTGACCTAGTAAGAATTTCTTTGCGTGAACTGGTGTGCAGAGAACGCACATCCAGGGAATCATCAACCTCATCCACAGACACGCTTTGTAAGTTACCCACCCCACCTTCAACAAAGTATTTCTCTTCACTGGCCTCAAGAAGCAAGCTAAATCAATTAGCTCATGATTGTACTTTTTAAATGGAGGCATTAACTGTAAGCCAGATGAAGCTCAGCTTCAGGAGTACCCCTGGTGCCAGATCAGGGACGTTAAACTTAAGTAAGAACCCAGTGGGTATAAGAAGTCTGCAAAATGCATCTTTAAGCCAGAAACACCTTTCTGTACCTCAGTAACATTTCTGTGGGCTGTGTGAAACAATGACAGCCAGCTTTAAATGCTTAGAAGTCTGGCTGTACCAGCCTACCACACCTAAAACACTCTGTGAGCCAGGTTCTGCTTTCTGCCTGCATATGAAAGCTAGAAACAGGCATGGACAGTGTCAAGACAGATCAAATTCCAAGGTACAGAACTCCAAGGAAAAAGAAGGGTCAGACATTTCTGCTCTTATCTGTACACTGCCCACACCATCTTGCTTGCAGGTATCTGGCTCTCAGTCACATATTTTAGATATCACAGGTATTACAAATGCACTTTAAAAGATTCATTTCATGCATCATTAGATCAGTATCCCAAGGGAAGTTCAAAGCATGCAATTCAAATTCCTAGTGCTTCAGAACTATTGACATAGTATTGGAGACCATCATACAGGTCTGTTGTCTGCTATCCAGCACTTGCAGTAATCGCAGAACTTTTTTGGCTGAGATTTCCAGTAATCGGCCCTGGGAAGAAAAACAGAAAGAAAATGTTTAATCTGAATCAATGATCACAGCCACAGGTTTTGTGTATGTCTGGGTGTATAGATATAGGTATAGTCAGAAACTATATTTAGTCATCTTTGGGACGTTGAACGCTAAGAGTTGTTTTTTGTTTGCTTTAAAACAAGCATGGGGAGCATGGAGAAGTAGCTTTACTGACTACCATGTCCGGTAAAGGACAGGTGAGAGCTGGAATTACACCCATCCGAACCCTGGCAGTTCAGAAGTTTTCACGATAGGGTGATGCTGTAAGAACCAGAAATAAAAGACAAAGCCAGTGCAAAGTGAACAAGCGACTCTTAGACACCTTAACTGCCAAAACAGTGCAGCTTACACTATTTTTCCTAGATATGTACCTAATACAAGTTTCTAAGCGTAAAACTTCACATGTAATGTCAAAGTCTACTATAGATCCTGCACACAGTGAGCTCAGCAACACAACGGTACCGCTCTGAGCAACACGAGCTCCTGCAGGGAGAACACACTGTGACCTCCGGAGTCACAGATGCAGCAGTAAATTGTTTGGATGTTTCGGTGTAAGAACGCGTTTCTAAACCACCCACTCAGATGAGTTGCACACAAGTGAGGAAACCTGGGGAAAACTCCTCAAATCTCAAGTTAGGACACAAAATCACAGAACAATAAAAACCCCACCACTCCAATGGCCATTTCTTCAACAAAACTCATTTTAATACCACATGAGACTTGTGCACAGATAATTCCATCTTCCATTGGCTTGCAGCAACAGATGCACTGCTTCGGTTCAACACATTTCAGCAACAGACTTTTACATTTTTATCTTAAAACAAAGAGGAACGAGGGATGCAACCAAAAGATAACTCAAGATTGCATCAGGAACATTTAAAAAGATCAGCCCAAAAACTGAACCTTTGCCTTCCACCTGAAGATCAACATGCAGAGTTCAAGGAAAACACTTCCTGAGATTTCTATTCAAAAACACTCCTTCCACGCAGAGCACATCGCACTCTCAACCTCTAAGGTGTGTGTGAACAGATCTTTAATGACATAAACAGACCTGACCAACTCAACCAGTAAAATGTAGGAAGATATATGTAGGCAGATATCAAGATATGTTCTCCCAGCAGTGCTTAAGACAAAAACAGAATCTCTAAGAGGCTGTGACTATTTAAAAGTGCAAGCACAAACAATATGCTCTTCAGAAAGATACCAATCTATAAGCAGTACTGTGTTAGCAGCACACAGCCCTCCAAGCAGTTTTCTGGACAGCTAGAAAGAAGCAGCTGGCCTTCCCCCAGTTTAAACAGAAATCCACTCATCCCTAAGCGGTGTTGCTTTTAGAACTGGTGATTCCCTAGTCACACATTGAACTAAAAGGCTTTTGAGATTTATATATCAAATCGTAATAGGGCCAGTGCCTGGGAAACTGAGCACTGTGGATGGAAAACAGGCTGAGGAGTGCACTCAAGAGATAACCCACGGCCCTTTTCCTGATTTGAGATACAGCCTTTAAAGTATCTCTAAACCCTTCGCTGTCATCCAAGATACATTTCCAGCTAAAAGCCGGGTTAACCTTCCTACGGCAACAGATCAATTCTGACAGCAAACATATAAATTGTAAAAGAGCCTCACTGTGCGTTTTGGAAGTCCAAGAACATCTGTGTAATTCAGAGGTCAACCTCATGGATCTGGCTCCTTCTCTACAACAGAACCAAGTGCACAGCTGCACCCACCAAGAGTCCAGACTTGAGAGTGGGACAAGCTGTGCTTTCACAGCTCTATTTTCCACCACTTTCGTTCCCATACGCTACTGGCCATCGCATCTGCTGCAAACTACTGTAGCTACACATAACCTTGCTGGAGAACCTGAGAGCATCCCTGGGGCTTACAGCACAAATCCAGGTCTGGACAACCTTTTTTGTCTTTATCTCCTATTGGATTTGGTAACAATTGTAGCTGGCTCTCTGCCATTGCCTATCAAATACACGTAGCAATACTCTGTGCAGAACACCCTGGGAACGTTAAATCCTGCAGATTTAATGGTTAATGAAGTCAATTGTGCAAATTTTGATACCAATCTTGCAATTTATGAGCATGAGGCGTGTTTTATGCTGAGTAACTGTCTTAAAGATTTTCCACTTGAGCTCACTCCACACACCAAAAAAAAGCACAAGCTCAGCTGAAACACCCACTGCACAACATCTGCCACTCTAACAACAGCGGGGTCTGCAAAGCATTGACTGCTGCAAGGAGGGCAAACCAAAGAGGAGCGTCTGCAAAGAAGCAGCCACTGGAGTGACACCCCAGCTCAGTGAGATGCCACAAGTCAGCCTGTCAGCCTAGCACAGAAGGAACAGAGCAGCACCCATGCTGGTGGGCAGCAGATGCCTGTGGACAGATTCTGTAAACCTTCAATACTAGGTGTAAATCCTGTGCTTGCAAGGAATTTGTGTCTCCTCAACAACAGTGATTTTTGTTCAACTTTAACTGGTCAAACTACTCAGGGGAAGAATATGCAGTGGCTGAGAGGACTATAGGGGAAGAAGGAAAAAAGAGTGAAAGAAAAAGAAAAAGAAGCTCTTTTCTGCAAACAGGTGCACAGTGCAAACAGCACCAGCCTTAAAACCACTTTCAGATTCCTGAAATTAATGTAAACTGCAGAGGGAGTGAGAAGATGGAAAAGTAGCAGCTCTGTGTCAACAGGACCTGCCACACTCACCACCTCACTGGGTATCAACATGCTGAAAGTCACCTGAGAAGCAAAGCGAACCCCATAGGTGTGTGTTTTTCCCTTATACAGGGAACCTAAACTGCCTGCATCAGCCTTCAAAAGTTAATTATCTGAAGCTGGGGCTATCTCCTGAGAGCAGAGATCTGCTGCTGTAGGTGCAGAAGGATAAGGGCTGTGTCACAGAGACTATGATAAGAAACAGAAGTGAGGAAAAAAACAGCAACATAAATGGGTCAGGAAACAGCTCAGGTATAATTTTAGCAGTAACTAAAAATCAGAACAGTGTAGCATCAGCCTGCGAGACTGGCTCACACAACCTGACCAGCAAATACCTCCCCACAAAAAGAACTCTAAAGCAATTTTTGATCAGATTAAGGGGTTTGGGTGCTTTTAGCCAGAAAGCCAGGTTTCCTTGAGAAGTAGCAGATGCGAGTAAAACCATTCCCGCGACACTTGCACTTAATAAAGACCTCCAAAACCGCGGTCGGGTACGAACGCGAGCTGTCTGACTCCCAAAAGTCCCAAGGAGGCAGCGCAAGGGAGCAAAAGCAAAGCCCGGAGCCCTGTGCCCGCACTTCACCCCAGCGCGGAGAGGCGAGGCCCGGCGCGTCAGCTTCCGATAAGGTGCCAGCAGAAGTACAGCATAAACAAACCCCGCGCTGCGGGAGGAGGTCAGATAGGCGCCAGGGGGACGGAGGTTCCATCCGCAGGGGGAACACGGCCGCGGCCCGGCTGGCCCACAGACCCCCACGGCCCGTCGGCACCCAGGCCGGGCCCCAGTCCCCCCCGCCCCCTCGCCGCGGCCCAACTCCGGCGTGGCTCCGGCCCAGCCCCCAGCGGGAAGACTGAGCCGCAGACACGGTGCCCCCAGCACTCACATCGCCGCTCCCGGCAGACCCGCACCGCGCCGGCCACCGCCGCGCCGCTCCGCTCACTGCCAGCCACTTGGGCGGGCTGGGGCGGGGAGACAGAGCGCGGCGACGGCAGCCGGGAGGGCTCAATCCGCGCTCTCCTCCCCCCGCCTTTCCCCACCTACTGCCTCCGCCCGCCTTTAGGAGCGGCGATCGCTCTGCGGGGAGCTGCGGGCAGCGGGAGCCGTCGCCGCCGCTCGGTGAGTGTCGCCCGTTCGCGCGCCCGGGGGTGTGGGCAGTTCTCCTCCCTCCGCTCCCGCGGGGGGCGAGCCCCGGGGACCCGGGTTCGAGCCCCAACGCCGCCAGCACCCAGTGCGGGGCTGCTCCTGCCCCGCCGCGGCTGTGGCAGACGGGCAGTGCAGGAGCGGTGCTGTGCGGATGCAGAGGGTCTGGCGATGAGGGGAAGGCGCCGGCAGGCCCAGGCGGGCGGCGGGACGCACCCTCGGGCCGCGGCCAGCTGTGCCTCGTCCCGCTGGGCGCCCCTGACAACTTTGTGAGGAGTTTGGGCAGCGCCCGTACCTAGGGTGGCCCCGGCCCAGCTTCGCCCCCTCGTCGCCCTCCTTCCCTACCGGGTGCTTTCCTCTCGCCGTGTCGCAGGGCAGCGGCGACTCCGCGCGCGTGTGCGGGACGGTTGGCGGCCGCGCGTCCCTGCGCGTGGAGGCCGCGGCCCGCGCGTGCCTGAGCGCGCCTGTGACTACTGGGTGGGGTTGGAAAGCCGTGGCCAAGGGCAGGGAGCGGCCCCGCAACGGAGCGGGAGGGGGGACATCGGAGACGCGGCGCGACACGGTGGTTCCCGGACACTTGGTCCGCGCACGGGCCGGGTGCTGGTCCCGGCTGGGTGTCCGGGGGTGACGAAGCCCCTCAGCGAACAGAACTCGGCCCGGCTGCCTGCTCCACTCCGAGCTGCGGGAGTCGGTTCTCGGAAAGCACAGTGTGGATTCCGCGGCCGCGGTCACGCACCGGGGCGGAGGGGAAGCCTGGGGAGTGAGTGATGGGGCCGAGAGGCCCTCGGGGTTGTTTGTGGCAGAACCGGGGTGCGGGGCGCCTCCTGCCTGCGGGGCTTCGTGCAGGAGAAGTTGCTGAAATCACGAGAGGACGCGGCGGAGGTCCCGTGCACCCGCTGCCCAGCTAGCTGTGGAGCTGCCTCGGGAGCAGAGGCGGCGGCGCTGATTCCTGCGGGAGGACTTGTTGCCGGGCTGTCACAAGTGACGGCTACAGTTAGTGCGTTTGTTTCCATTCCGAGGGTAATAATCTTCGTGTAGTTTACTACTTGGTCGTAAAAATGTGCTCCGGGCTGAAGTCTGATCGGCCGTCTCCTCGCGAGAAGCATCCGAACCAATTCTGAAGTGGTTCTACTCGGGTGCTAATGGAAATCCACGGAACGCGCCGACTGCGGGTGTTTCTCGGGACTTCACTGAGCTTCTCGTGCACAGCGACACAACAGCTGTTGGTGAAAAGCCCTCCCCTGAATTCATTACCTGAGGAGGAGTCTTGGCTCTGCGGGCCTTGCACTTCACACGTTAATTAGCACGGAGGATGTCCACAGGCTCTTGCGGAGTCCCTGCTGCCTTCATGTGAGGGCACCCACCTTCAGCAAGGAGGTCGGGCACCTCATGCGCAGCTCGGACAGCTGGAACTCTTCAGCGCTGCAGACGAGAAGCCAGTGTTAGGAGGAAAGAGCAGTGTGTTCACTTGGCTCTGTGGGAAGTGTAGTTTTAGTTTTTTCTTCTCCTCAGGCGGGGAGCAGCGTCGTGCACATACTGACACGTATCTGGATGCTGTGAAACGTGCCCGCCACCCAGCGGATGTATCCGAGCTCTAGAGACCCTGTGTTCTATAGCTGACTACTTCTCTGCCCTGTTGGTCAGTCTACAAAGCAAAGTGCTCAGAAGTTGTAGGAATGCCTCCCTGCGCCTGTGCAGGACGGTGGTGTCCGTCACGACGTGGTCCACCGCTGGCCTTCCTGTCTGGCTCCGGTGATGAAACAGAGGTGCCTCTAGCAAGGTATAACAGTGCCCTGGCTGTGCGGCAGTGAGAAGAGGTAGTTGATAGGCAGAGGAACAGGCAGTTTCACACCTGAGACGTCTGGAAAATGGGATTTTGTAGCCCCTGCCTTTGCTGGGGGAATTTCCACGCAAACCTGAAAGTTTTCACTCGTGGGCTGCTGGGTTTGTGAGTGTCTGGCCTGAGTCTGGAGGTGCGCTCAAACTGTCTGCCTGGAACAAAAGTCAGTGGCTGCTCGCTCTGGAAGTACGGGCATTCTGTAGGTTTAAGCATGTCAGAAATACAAGTCTTGAGTGTCAGAATCGATCATGCAGTGTCCGTCACTGTTTGCTTTTATCTTGTCATCCTGTCTTCAATGGATAACAGTATCCATTGTCTTATGGATTTCTGGAATGATGAGACCCATAAACACCTTGGAGAATAGAACTAATTCCTTCTGTGGTTTGAAAGGCCATGGTGACGCTCTAGAGAACGAGGGCAAAAAGAGGAATCTTTGTGTTAATTATAGAAAAGCTTCTATGGGGAAAAAACTGTGACCAGCTCAGTTGCACTTAGAGATTGACTGCCATACGTATAAGTGCTGGGAAACAGTTTTAATTGCCTTAGGCCATTTAGCTTTATGGCTCTGTGCAATTCGTCTAGTTCTGTGCAATTTCCTAGCTTTTCTTTCCCTTATGAAAGGAGCCACAAAGCAGATGGCAGCCTAGGATAGCAAACTGATGTCAGCTGAATTCCTCACATAACATCTGGGACTCTGTTCTGTTAACTCTCTGTAAAGGGTAGCTGATGCTGGTAGGTCATGGCTGTGGTCTGTGTTGCTGTAAAGACATGTAGAAATGGCAAGGAGAAGCAGGACTCCCGCTCATGTCCCAGGTACTTGATGTTGTTGATGGCTTCCACCAGCCCTTACGTGGAAAGCCTGAAGCCTCTTGTCATTCCCTGACTTGGAGCTTCGTTCTTTGAGCTGAAGCCCTGTCCTGCGATGGGCTGTGTGGAAGAAGGGGCTTATTGCTATAGAAAGAGCCTGTGCCATCTCTTCAGCGTGAGGGGCAGAGAGGTATATGGACGTGGCCTGGCCAATACCTACTGAAAGTGCACAACGTACAATTTGTCTTGGAATGTTTGACCAAATGCAAGTGGGTTTTTCCTGGGAGCTCCAAGAGAGGATCCAGCCCTCATGTCAGATTTCAAACCTGTCCCAAAGAACTGGAAGGGTCTTACAGCCTTCCAAGTTTGGTAGACATTTCTATTAACATAGAAAGACAGCATTTCCCTGATCTTGTTCTGAAAACAGATTAAGTATTTTGGCTAACTTCTCGTTGCAGTCTGCCTGTTGCTCAGAGGCAACCTCTACAACACATGGAATGGGATTTAGCATGGGGCAGACATTCAGCTTGGAAAATTTCAACCCAAACAGTCAATGTCTGGCCAAGCTACAAGCAGCTGGAAGCAGCCTCTTGTGTTGCAGGTGTTCAGCAACTGCCTAACAGTCAGTGCTACAGGCTTCATCAGCATTCTGTGTATGTTTATGTGCATGGACATATGCTGGTTAATTAGAATATTAATTATTTGACTCAGTCAGCTGGCAGCCAGTTGATTCTGAATTGATTTGTATTTTTTTTTAACTAGAGGATCAAACCCACAACTCTTTGGTTGGATGTGTCGATGCTTTTCTTCATTCACATTATTCATTGTGGTTCAGTGGGCTGAACACTTCAAAATGGAGCCTCTAACATAGATGACAAGCCGGGGCCTTCTCATCCTGATTCTTTCTGAATGACTTCACGATTCTTAAAGGCCAACTTTTAGTGGAATCAGAGCAAACTGCTCTCCCAGTGTTTTGAATTGTAAAAAGCCTCATTTCCCAAATTCCTGAGCTATTCATCAGCTGCTCTGTTGTAGCAGACTCCCCTTATACTGCCTCCCTGATGTATGTATCTCTTGGCTCTGCACTCAAGTGTGAGCTTAGAACAATTGTGCCATGGAGGCACTGTGGAGTAAATACCACAAACCTTGGCAAAAGCTGCTTCATAAACCTCTCTCAGTTTGCAGAGGAACCTAGTCATGCCTTCTGCTGTGGGAGCAGAGCACAGCTGTTTGTTGTGGGGTTCCCTGGGGGCTGGGTCTTGTTTTAAGGCTGTTTCATATCATTGTATTCACAGCCTGTATGATGGTATCATTGGCGATGGAGTACCCGCAGGTTTGTGCATGTGTGGAACGAGTTCCTGGTACAGTGTGCTTCAAGCAATTGTTTTTATGTTTGGTGTCCAGCAGAAGATGTTTTCCATGCAGCCACATACACAGGAACCAGTGATACCGTGACCTCAGCAGGACAGGAGATGATCTTCAAACCGGTAATTTGAAAGAAGGCTTAAGAACTGGCGTGAAGCACCATCTCAGCAGGAGTTTTCATTGCAGTGCTGTGACCAGAGTGTGGTCCTTGGCTGTACAGCAACACAAATATTGCAAAGGAATAGGAAAACACGTGGCATTCGTAAGATCTCAGGAATTCCTTGTTGGGTTTTGCTGCTCACATATGAGAAAGCATGGGAAACGTTATCAGCATTTGTTAGTATTGATGACAAAAGTGATCCAGGGTTTCAAAACGGAGCTTCACACTGCAGGGCGAACAGAGTTTGTTCAGCTCAGAAGAGACTGTGAGAGGAAGCGGTGCCTCTACAGACACTGTGCACATACAGGTACCTAGTACGTACCTGTGGAAAGAACACACATTGTATTCGCATGGCTCTGCTGAGACAGCCAGTGCCCACGAGGCAAAGTTGGATACCTTGAAATAATAAGTAGCGGGGAGGCCAGTAAAGCACTGCGTGGGTTTGCTGTTGTTGGGAGGGTTTAAAGTGAGATAGGGTTTAAACTGAGATGGGGTTTAGTTTTCAAAGAGGTGCTTTCGCTTGGTCAGGTGGAGGATGTTTCCAGTCCGTGTGGAAGGGCGAAGAACTGTGCTCTGCTCACCTCACATGTGTTCTTTCCTGCAATGAGAAAACATGATAATTTGCAGCACTCTTGGTGTATTGTAGTAGATGTTGCTACCTCGAACAAGCCTGTAATAAGATTTCATGCTTCAGTACTCGACTGGTTTTCTCTTGGGTCAGGAGGACCTTCCTGCCTAATCTGAATTCTGGGGCGGTGATTGATCATGTTCTTCCTCCAGTGCATCAACATCTGGCAGCAGATGGAGACAGGTTATTGGGTTACCTTCCTCACTTAGTACTCCCTGTCAGTACAGAGTCCCCCCATACTGCCAGGTTGCTGCTCTGCCTGTGTTTGCTGTATTCAGGGGTGAAGACATGTCCCCTGCAGTTAGATAGATGAGGGCATCACTCAGAAGTCAGCTGTGGAGAGCTCATAGTACCTGCCAGCTCACTGTCTGCTTGACCACCCCAGTGTCCTTTGGATGTGCCTCTCCTGCTGCAGGCAGACACCAGGGGCAGGACGTGGGCACGTGTGTGTGTGACCTGGCAGTGCAGCACCCCAGCAGTCACTGAGACACCAGAAGTGGTGGCGGTGAAATGATTTTGTAATCTGAAAAATGCAACCGACTGCTCAAATCGAGGAGCAATACCTGCCGAGCTCCTCTCCCAACAGCACTGAAGGGTTAACTTGGCCTGGGGATTGTGCTAGAGCCTACAGTGGCTTTGAGGTAATGTTATGTAGTTCTGTAGATTGTTCTTTTTACTATAACAGCCAGGCACCTTTTCCTGAACTGGAATCAATAGGTGTGCTTTGAGGACGGACATCTTTCCTTTCAGTAGGAAGTAGATCTTCTTGCACCTGCTCTGGGGTCCCCGATGTGCCACAGAACACCAGAGTCTGAGGGTTAGCAGTCCATGTGATGCTGCCGAGTTGGTCTTTTCTCATTCACGCTTTCTCCTGTGAGTGTTTTAAGGAAACAAGTAGCCTTTTCTATGCAAGATTATGTTTCCTGTTGAGAACTGAAACTTGAGGAGGCCACTTCTTTTAGATCAGTATCTCTGGACTTCTCAAAAACAGGCCTGTAAGTGTTGCTGCTTACTGGCACTAAGTTTCTTAGCCTGAACGTGGCTTCTGAAAGCACTGTCCTCAGCTGCCTGTTCCAGAGGTGCTAGTTTCAGAAAATAGTGGCAGCACAGCCTCCTAGGGTTTGGCCCTTATGTCTGTTGCTGGGTTCCTTGGAGCTAATGTGCTGTTGATTTCCAGGAGATAACAGAATCCATCTCGCTAATAAAGAACAAACCAAATTGTCTGAAGAACAAGTCTTCAGAGGCGTGGCTGAGGAAACTGGGCCTATTTAGTCTGAAGAGGAGGAAGCTTATTGCTGTCTGCCGTTACTTGAAGTTGTAGAGAGGTGGGTGAGGGTTGGTCTCTTCTCCCAGGTAACAAGTGATGGGGCAGGAATTTGGAAATGGCCTCAAGTTGCGCCAGGGGAAGTTTAGGTGGGACATTAGGAAAAGCTTCTTAATTGAAGTGGTCATCAGCAACAGGCTGCCCAGGTTGGTGGATGAATCACCACCCCTAGATGTATTTTAAAAGTCTTGTAGATTTAGAGCTTAGGGACAGGGTTTAGTGGTGGTAGAGTTGGGTGAATGGTTGAACTCAGTGGTCTCAAAGGTCTCCTCCAACCTAAATGATCGCAAGGTTCTGTGAAATGGGACATTTTCAGGTTTTAAAGCGCTACTTAGGTATTCAATACATTTCTTCCTATTTTCATATTCCAGTAGTTGGATAACATTTGGATTGATATAAAGCTGATAGCGTTGCCAGGTGATGCCTTTGTGGAAAGAGAAATCACAGGGTGCAGTTTGCCACTTTGTGATGTCTGACTGTGTGTGTGGTAGTGAGAGTTTGATTCCCTTGCTGGCTGTGAACAGTGTTTTTTAGGGTTGTTAAGTGACCTCTGTGTGCCCCAGGGGCTTGTAAAATTAGAACCCAGTGTTATCAAGTGGCTGAGCTGTGTAACTGCCTGTTTGTGCTCTAACAGCAAAACAAACTCTGTGTGTGTGTCAGATAGTTAGGCACCCAGACAACCAAATTAACAAAGGCTGGAAATAGCAGCAGGACTATGTTCTCTGCCAGGTTTGGTTTTCCCCCTTCACCAGTGCCAAAGGTAGCTGTAACTAGGATAGTCAGGAGTGTGAGGGGTTCTTGCTTAATGTGTTGTTTTCTACCCACCATGTGTTTGCCAACTTCCCGCACGGTACCTAATCCAGCTCCCTGGAATTAGTTCCATTTACTTTGTTTATTTCCCTGTGCACACAGAAATACCTTGTTTGCTCTTGCTAAAGCCCACATTTTAGATTCACTGGCATCCTCTGGGCAGCGTGATAGCCTGGTCTGTTTTCCTGCATTAACACAGCAATGATGGTAAGCAGCTGCACTGTCTGAAGTTATCTGGCCATACAGGCATCACAAAAATGAAACGAGGCTCTTTGGCTCGCTCACCCTTGTTCTGCAACTTATTCGCGTGTCACATATTCAGGTAGGAAACTGAGTGCGCTCCCAGCCCTGGCAGAAGGTTGCTCAGATGCTCCCTGCTCTGTAGATTCTGTTTCAGCATCTGCTGTCTGCAGAGACAGTGCTGCCATGGTGTTGCCAGCAGCTTGCATGTTAAGCATATACCGATGCTTTGGGGTGTGCTGGGGCTCTTTGGGAGGAAGCATGGGCTGGCGGTTAAGGAGTGGAACTGCTGACAGGAAAGTATAGGTTTCTGCAACTTGCTGCGCAGACCTTCAGAAGGGGCAAGAGGGGGGAAGTTCAGTGAGTCTCTTGTTGATCAAGGTGTGATGTTTTTCAAGAGAATTAGAGCAGATGCCTTTGTCTTGAGGGAAATTGAAAGAACACACTTTGTCATGGAGTAAACAACTGAAGCGGGGAGGAGGTTGTGCTGAGCTATGGTAGGATGGTAAATGACAGGGGAAGTCGTGAGTAAAAAGAGAGCAAGACCAGTCAGAAGAAGGACAGCGGCAGTACTTGGTGCTCATGTGTTCTGTAGGAACACTGACTAATCCAAACATGTTTTGATAATTCATTTATAACCTGAGGAACAGTAAATCTCTGGGAAAACAGTAGGCCAGTGGAGTTTGAGAAACTTCAGCATTTCGAGTGAGACTGACTGATTTAAACATGCGAATTGTGCCAGCTGAGTAACTGAGCACAGATGACTGAATTAATTCACACAGTAAACTGTGTTTCCCCTGGTGCCTCAGGAAGACTGTTCCTTGCCTTCATGACAGTTGTGCAGAGTGAAATGACAGGGAGAGACAGAGCGCCCCAACATCTCAGCCTGGACTCCCCCCTGTTCTGCTTCCCAGGTTGCAGGTGAATGCAACAGAGATGAAGCTACTACACAGCTCCAGAACAAAGTCCAGTGCTCGGATATTTCTGAACATGGGCACCCTTCTGTTTCTGCCAAAATTATTTTGCTTAACTTGCACAGTTTAAACAGCAGATTGATTCTAGTGCAAATGAACTGGGGAGCTTCGGTGGCAAAACTGAAACAGGTGCTGGTAGCTACACTGGGAAGCTGCTGGGAGATGGGTTGAGGCAATTTGTGGTGTGTTAGCAGAAATAATGGCAAGGAGATGTGGCTGTAGTCTGATGAACTGCAAACCTTTCTCCCTCTTTTGCTGTCAGACTTGGGAAAGTCTTTTACTTTGACGTTTCCCTCAGGAAAAGGGGAGCTATCCCCACATGCAGCTGTGTGCAGAGAAGAGACTCACCTCCAAGGAGGAAATGCTGGGCTTTCTCTTACATGTTTGGGTACCTACGTGCTGCGTGCAGCTGTCTTGCTCTGGGTGCCTTTTCAAGGGAAACTTTCACCTTGAGCCATCTCAAACAACTTTTTAGGGGGTTTTTTCCCTAGTTGGGCAGTTTTTATGGGCTGATAGATTTGGTCATTAGGGTTTGTAAGAATTTTACAAAGCCTTTTTGAAATTCAGTTTTCACGTATCAAATCTTACAGTGCAGTCAAACTTTTCTAACATGACGAGTGTAATATTTTAATGAACGAACGACTGAGCTGGCTTCTGACCATACATACCCTATGTTCAGGATTGATCAGAGCCAGAAATACATTTTTTTTCCTGGCAAATGAAAGATTTCCAGGGCACATCTGTTGCTGTTAAAGAGCTGTCATGTCCTTGTGATCCAATGCACTGCGGTATTGTTCTCATTGTTGTACTCATTCGGGAGGAGGTGGTGGCACCGTTGTGTACCTCATCTGAGGTGAATTGCAGCAAGTACATTACCTACAGTCTGAGCGAGCTGTCTGCTTTGCCTTTGCCTCGGGATATAATTCCTAGAGCAGGCTAATTTGATGTTTACCTGAATAAAAGAAAGGTCCATATGGAGAGAATTGTCTTTGTTGTGAAGAATTACTGCTGCTAAATACTCTAAATTCTTTACATGCTTTAAGACACAGGGCAGGTACTTTGGCTGGAGAATACGACTTTGTAGGTTCTCTAATCATCTAGGGTTTATGCATCCTCCCTTTCCTTGTTTCAGATCTGTATCAAGGCAGGTATCAACATTAAATGTAGTTAGAGACCTGGCTGTGGACACCTATACCAGCCCTCCTGTATTTGCTTTTTATTCTGGGGGGTTTGTGGGATTTGGTTTTGCAAGTGAAGACTGATCCGTTGCACACAGGTTCAGATTTACATTTCTGTTGTGTATATTTTTGTTTTTGGACTGAGCAATAGTTTCACTGCAGATGTTTCAATGGGCACAAGTACTTGTGCTGGTGTGGTGTAAGGGAAAAAATACACAACTGGTTCTGTGCGCTTTTGTGTTTGGGCTGAACATGTTCATTTTTGCTGCGTTCGTGTTTGCTAAAGGACTGCCCTTCAGCAAGTTCTGAATGGGATGTGTTAGGAAAACCACTGCTTCTTTCTGCCCAGAAATATTAGTTGTTCCCTGGGCAGTGTAAGTAAGGAGCCAGGTTTCCTGGGGATTTCTGTCCACAGCATGGAGCTCCCTCCCTCGTTTCTCTGCCTGGAGAACCTGGGCATCTTCTGGTGAAGCGGGTGGTATCTTTCTTGTTTTGGGTCTGGTGCTGCTCGTTGGTATTGAATTGTAGCCGTGAATTTTTCCCAGCTGCTGTGTAGTTTTGTTGCGTAATTCCTGCTCCTCCAGTCCTGGCTTCTGCCGGAACGGGGGGGACAAAGTGTAGACCTGAGTAGCTTTGAAAATGTTCACAGGATAACTTAATAGTCTTGAACACGATGAAGAGAAACGAGTCTGTTTTCTGACACTCAGTAGAAATAATGTCCCTAACCTTGCCAGGATCACCTGGAACCACAACCCCCATGTGTGTTACTGGGGGTCTTAGGAGGAAGCAGCAGTCTGCTGTGTGCAGTTAAGGATGAGCAATAAAGGAACTAATAGTTGCTTGTTTAGGGTGGGGAAGTTTGTTTTCCTATAGAACGAAGAGTAGCAGAGACTAAGCTGCATCTAGCTCGTGCAGAGCAACAAGTGTTCATATCCTAAACCAAACAGGCTTGAGAGTGTGGGCAATTTATAAAGAAAACCCAAAAATGTAATTTTCCTTCATGTTCTTTACTCTGTCTCCTTCCTGAGTGAGATCACTGACCACTGTCTTATGAAAAGCTATTGTAATTATTTTTATTCTGAGTATTAAAGCTACATTGATTTGAAGTTACTCCTCAGTAGTGGTTTAAATGAAGGAGCGTTTCTGTGACCCCAGTCACAAGTAGTATATTTTTGTCTGTTGTGCAGAGCTGGAAAACATGTCTAATCTGTCTTGCTAAAAGCAGGGAGCATTGAAAGTAAAAGTACAATAAATAAACTTTGCTGTGGAGAAGCAGTGGATGAAGCGCTCCAGATTTAGTCTCCCATCCTAGAATATGAGCACTCCACCCTAAAATTTAAGTCTCTGTCCCTTGATGGTAGAGGACATTGAAATCATTCCCCTCTGGCTAGCGGGATGTTCTCCGTAGAAGAGATGTCATTGAAGTCGATGGATCCTCACTAAATGGGTTGTAAGGTTAGACGTATGCACTGAGATGTTAAATGGTCAGCATTAGACTAACACGATGAGCGTAAATGTATATAGAGTACTTTGAGCAGAGCTCTGAGAACCCTAAGCCTTGATGACAAGTTCCTTGAGGAGGATATTGAGTTCCTTTCATTAAATGAGTGATGTCTGCTAGTGGACAGCAGGAGACAAATCCCATCTGTGAACCTGCCCACTCTCGTGTCCTCCCAGTATTTTAACCTCTGGATCCCAGTCTTGTTTTCAGGGTTCCGTAAACCACACAACTGAGAAAGATGATTCCTGGGAGGTTTTCTCATCTAGTAGTAGCAGTTCTCTCTAGAACAAAGCTCTGCGCGTGTGTGCAGCAGTGTGTTCTGAGACCGGTCTGACTGCCGTGCCTTGCTTTTCTGGGCAGGTGACCATAGCAGAGGTGATAGTTTGGCTTCTCAAAGTTATCCATGGGACTGCAATCTCACTGGATTTGCTGGTAGGACTGCTCACCTGTTCAAAGATCAGCACAGAGATGTGAGGCTGCAGTTAGTGCAACTTGAAATATAGCCGAGAGAGGAAATATAGCTGAGAGATGAAAAATAATGTCCTCCAAAAGGCCAGTTCACCACCCTCCCCAGGACCTTCCTTTTTGAATCCTGCAGTCTCTGTCTCTTTTTTTCCCCCTTCTCTATGACTGATGTACTCACTAGTGGTTAATGTAGTGAGTATTTGGATAGGTGAGCCCGCCACTGAAAGTATTGACTTTTGGAGCAAGCAAGTAATCAGGTCCTGTGTCTAGTTAACTGCTCTTTAGTCGCTAGTTCTCCATCTGAACGAGCTGCAATGGAAAATGGATTTGTTCACTCACATCAGATTTTTTTTTCATGACTTTTTTTCTCAGCTGCCCAAGTTTTAGCTCTTTTTCCATTAATTAGAGCAGCTGGAAGAGCAGCAATAAACACGCTTTCCTTTCCTTTGTGTTCGCATCCTGAGCAGTGCACAAACACCCTGTTGCCTTCTCATAAGCATCTGAAATATTTCTGGAACTCTAGCCCAACATTTTTCTGGATTTCCTTTAGTTCCACATATTCATTCTGTATCCTTGCAGGGGTTCAGCACAGCGTGTGCAAGGTAACCAGTCTGATCTGCCTGCAGTGGCAGAACTGCGAGGACAACAAACCTTGGGATGGAAGCAAAATGTTTTTCATCGGAGCGGAGCAGCGGCCATCCTGACGCAGACACGTACTAGATGCTCTTTGTTATTGCCTAAAACACAAGCGTGAATAAATAATTCCCTGTTATTTCTTCAGAACATCAGCAGTAACTTCCTGCGGCACAGCTGGCTTTCGGGGACCGCACAGTCTCTGCAACCCGAAGTCTGTAGCTGTTAAAAGAAAATGAAGTGCAAAACCCCTAGCGCAGCTGTGCAAGATCTGGGCTCAGATCTTTCAGGCTAAGGGTGGTGCCTGGCTGCTCTCCTTCAGGAGAGGGTTTGATTGAGAACATTTTGATCCCTCCCCTTATCCTCTCACTCTGTATAAAGGCCAAACAATAACAGCAGTATGAACCCTTCCTGGCTGCGACTTCTGTGCATGTCTGTGCCCATGTCTCCAGCGGTACCAGTACTGGCTATGTGATTCACAGTACATTCCTTGCACAGAATCTTCCACAGATCTCAGCCTCACTCTTGATTTGATTGTTATCCTGAGAAAAACAGATTGAACCAAAGTGAGTCCAGTGTGAACACTGGCTGTTGGTGTGTTTTGCCTCTCTTCCCGGTGCGTATTTATTATTCATGAGTGTGTTGCAACATCCAGAAATGTAAGGAGTGACTCACAGAGTGAGAAGAGGGAAAATGCAGTTACAGCTTTTTAATGAGGCTTCTTCAGCCAAGCGCAGAGTGCCCCAGTTAAGAAACCGCTCTCAGACCCTGCAAAACCCACACGGCGCTTGCTTTTTTGTCCCTTCTGCTTGCGTTTCCAACATAGTTCTGTTGAACTGTTGACTTGGTTTCTGTTCATTCGGCTGCCTGGTTGTGTTTCTGTGTTCTGTTACAACATTCAGACATCAAAACCCAAACAACCTACAGAACAACATGTTTGCAAGTAGTTCTGGATTTGGTGTGTGGGTGTGAGGAAGGAAAGGAGCAAAGGCTACATTTTCTGCTACTGGCACAGTAACATCTCTAATGGTTTCAGACTGAGCTTGTAATCTTAAAAATTGCAAGGACTGCAGAGCAGATAAAACCATCCTGTCAAAGCAGCACCTTTGTCAGGAGGGCAGTAGCCAGGGATCTGAAGCTTAACCTTGTGGGATGATGTTCAGTGCTGATCTTCTCACCCTAACTTTGTTCCTAACACTTTGCTTCTCATGCTCGGAAAATCATTTGATTTCTTTAGAACGTCTGTTTTTTTAATGTTAGCAGCAGCTATCGATGTCACTTCATGCCAATAGCACTTCTCCTTTGTGCCTTTCTTGAGCAGTAGCACGAAACCCCTATTTGCCTAAAAGGTTCATTTTGAGAGCAAATTCATAGAAATAAAAACGTCACTGGCATCCCAGCAGGCTGGGCTGCCAGTCAGCGGGACCTGGACAGGCTGGAGAGCTGGGTGGGGAGACACTGAGTTAACTAGAACCAGTGCAGTGCAGAGTCTGGCCTCCGGGCAAGAACAGTCCCAGGGACCAGGATAGGGTGGGGACATACCTCTTGGAGAGCAGTGTAGGAGAAAGGACCTGGAGATCCTGGTGGACAGCACCAGGAGCCAGGAATGGGCCCTTGTGACCAAGAAGGCCAGTGGCATCCTGGGGTGGATCCAAAGGGGGTGGTTAGCAGATCAAGAGAGGTTCTTCTCTACTCTGTCCTGGTGAGACCACATCTAGAATGCTGTGTCCAGTTGTGGGCCCCTCAGTGCCAGAAGGACACAGAGCTCCTGGAGAGAGCTCAGTGCAGAGCCACAGAGATGATGAAGGGAGGGAAGCATCTCCCTGCTGAGGAAAAGCTGAGGGAGCTGGGTCACTGGAGCTGGGAGTAAAGGAGACTGAGCTGTGACCCTGTGAATACTGATAAATAAGTGAAGGGTGGGTGTCAGGAGGATGGAGCCAGGCTCTGCTCAGTGGCACCCAGTGATAGGACAAGGGGCAATGGGTGTGAGCTGGAACAGAAGAGGTTCCACATCAGTATGAGGAGGAACTTCTTCATGCTCTTCATGGTGAGGGTGACAGAGCTCTGGAAGGGGCTGCCCAGGAGGATTGTGGAGTCTCCTTCTGTGGAGGCATTTAAAACCCACCTGGACATGTTCCTGTGGATCTGGGTGATCCTGCTGTGGCTGGGGGATAGGACTGGATGATCTTTAAAGGTCCCTTCCAATCCCTAATGTTCGGTGACCTCGAGAAGGTCTTTCAAGCCAGCTATGCACCCTTTGAGAAGCTGGGGATCTAGCGTGATCCTACTGCAGTTGTATTTCTATAACCTTGTGTGATAATTAAAGTACACTTCAGAAGAATTGTCAGGGCTGGTGAAGGTGTGGTGTGAGAGACTGTGGGATAAAACCATCACATTGATGTGCCCTTACTGATTCTCTTGGCATGTCCAGTCATTATTACCATAAAAATAAGGTCATTTTGGCTTTGTTTTCTGTAAGTGTATTGTAGCACGAAGGTCTGTACATAAAATAGAGAGTAGTGCATGAAATACTGCATCCTGGGCTGCATAAAAAGAACTGTGTCGAGCAGATCGAGAGAGGTGATTCTGCCCCTCTGCTTTACCCTGGTGAGACCTCACCTGCAGCACCGCATACAGTTCTGGAGCCCCGTACTACAAGAAGAACAAGGAACTGTTCAAGATGTCCAGAGGAGGCCACGTAAATGCTCAGAGGGCTGGAGCACGTCTCTTATGAAGACAGGCTGACAGAGCTGGCGTTGTTCAGACTGGAGAAGGCTCTGGGAGGACCTTATAGCGACTTTCCAATATTGAAAGGGGCCTCTAAGAAGGCTGGGGAAGACTTCACAAGGGCCAGTAATGATAGGATATGGGGTGGTGGTTTTCAGCTGGAAAAGGGTAGGTTTAGGCTGGATGTTAGGAAAAAGTTCGTACAATGAGTGTGGTGGGTCACTGGAACAGGCTGTCTAGAGAGGTGGTGGAGCCATTCAAGGTCAGGCTGGATGGGGATCAGAGCAACCTGTTCTAGTTAGAGATGTCCCTGCTTGTTGTAGGGGGGTTGGACTAGATGACCAAACAGGGTCTAGAAATGAAACTTAAAGATGTTAGGGGATGTTGGCCTGTTTGGATCAGTTTCATGATTCTGAATGAAGAAGTGGGAAGTGGCAAATTATAATCAAGTTATAGGTTGTAACCCGCTTACAGTTTATGAAATCACTTAAGAAGTTACAAATCACAAGTTTCAGGATGCAACAGCCATAACTGTGTGTCTGCATGTGGTTGGTGATAGCATTAGGTGAGGCACGGTGATGTGCCCAATCTGTCGCCTCAGAGAGCCAGGTAACGGTGTTTATGGTCAGTCACAGATCATGGTTCAGTTCTTTCTAATTTGGGATTTGGGAGGGGATGTCTGCTGAAACTCACTAAGTGAAGTAGTGTGGGGTATAAATTTCCCCTGTCTTTAATTTTGGTTCCTCTGTGTGACTGTGTCAGAGATGTGGGGTTACAGGTGTGGGTGCTGTCCCATCCATGGGCTGATGTATTTAAGGGATGTTACGTGACTTCCAGTGCAAACGGGCAAGTTGTGTGCAGAGGGTGGGACATAGCTGGCTCAGGTCAGAGCTGTGGGTGAAGCAACATCTCTGTCCCTTCTCCTTGCCTGCAGCATCCCTCAAGTGCCTGAGAGCTGTGGGTGAAGCAACACCTCTGTTCCTTCTCCTTGCCGGTAGCATCCCTCAAGTGCCTTAAGTTTTTTTTGCCAGCTGTTGTGCAGTGGTGTGTCTTAGAGGGGAAATTTACCCTAGTCGTGGCCCAGTCTAGTAGTTCATTACTACCCCCAGAGAGATCTCGTGTCCTTCCCTGTCAGTGCTCATCACAGTCTTTCTGAGCTGACACAAGAGCAGACAGTTCTCCCCACCCACCACAGTCAGCTTTCTGCTATATAAACATGTTTAGCAGAGATGGTGGAATGTTTCACAGGTAAAAGGAGCAGAACCAGTGCAGGAGAATGGGGAAAGTGCAGTTGGGGTTGGTAGAGAAGTGTCAGAGAGAAGTTGGTGCCTGCAGCTTCTGTCTGAGAGTGGATCAGAGATGAGTCAGTGTCAGGGCTGTATTTACTACCTGTTTTTTTGCAGTTCTTTCCCTCTAAAGCTTGTGTGTCAGGAGAATGGAGCATACAGCCACGTTTTAAACCATTCTCAGAAATACTGAGACACGTCACTGCTCAGCAGAGGCAACCCTACAACAAAAGGAGGAAGGAAGGAACTGAGAAGAGCAAAGAAAAGTGACTATATGAGTAGATTTTCCTAAAGGCTTGTCATCTCTAGGATGTGACCTAGGAATACCTTAGAGGTGATCCAAGAGGCGTTTGTGTAAGGCTGTACAAGGGTAGGAGTTTGTAGCTGTGTGGGATGTTGCTCTGCTGTTGGCAAAGGCAGCTGCCTTGCCTAATCTGCCTGCTCTGGAAAACACTGAAGGCAAACTGAGAAGCACAAAATGTATGAGGTTAGAGCTGCCTGGTGTTCAGTCCTTCTCATTGAAAACACCTCTCTCACCCCTTCTCCTACCAAGGAATAGTTTCTGGAGGCCTAGGGGTTTCCTGACCACAGACTTGAGAAAGACTCTCTTGTGTATTTTGAAAGACAACTACGTTTGCTATCTGCAGGATTCCAGTTAAACACAGGATGGTTGGAATGCCTTGCCTCACTGGCCTCTTCAGTCATGTTTTCCTTACTACCGCCTTTCCTTTCGTACAATTCTCAATGTTAAGCTGAAGTTTGGACGGCTGACACAGTGGGAAAAAAATAGACCATTTTCTTTCAAATGTATTGTGCTGGACTTTCAACGTGCACTCAGCACACACCAAAACATCACTGAGCGGTGCCTTTACATTGCAAATTAGGAACTGATAACTGCATGGGCAGTTGGAAGGGACCTCTAAAGGTAGTCCAACCTCCCCTACAACAGTCAGAGACATCTCTAACTACAACAGATTGCTCAGAGCCCCATCCAGCCTGACCTTGAATGTCTCCAGGGGTGGGGCCTCCACCACCTGTCTAGGCAGCCTGTCCTGGGGATCTCCCATCCTTGTTATACATCTGGTGGTGCTGGAAACCCACAGCAGTTTCTGTCCACATTTTCTGTAGCACCTACCACAGCAGGAAGTGCCAGTCCACAGACACAAAGTGCTGGGGTGGTAGCACCATGATTTTATATTAAAATGTTGTACCAGTTCTGCTGTTTCTTAGTGTTGTGTACATGGAGTTGCAGGAGTTTGGGTGCTCACTCGAGACTTGGGTGAAGGCTGGCTCACATCTTGTTCTTCCATGTGCGTACAGTGTGATTTGGGCACATCCATCGCTCAGGAGTTCTTCCCTGCTGCACTTCTGAGTGGGACTGTTTGGATTTCCCTCCTGCAGAGACACCCAAGACTGACTGTTGCAGGGCTGGAGATCTGACATCCTACAAAAAAAAATGAGATGGAAATGTCTTGAGTCAGAATTTTATCCAGTCTGGAGCCAGAGTTAGACAAGGCCCTGAGCCTCTGCAAATTGAAGGGTGTGAGCCTGAGGTGAAAACAGGCTGGTGGAAAGGAATTGCAGCATCTCCAGCTGCTTTAGGAATGACGCCATGGAGTCCCATGTGAGTAGGGGCTTGCTAGGCTTCTCGTGTGGTGACCTTGTGTGTAATACAGCAGGAAAATAAGAACCAGACAGCTTTTAAACCTAACATTTCTGCTGTCTTTCCTTCATAAAGATAATCTTTTCTCTTCCCTAACCCCCATCCAACAGCAAAAGCTGGGCACAGTCACAAATGTCCCTCTTGGCCTGTATTCATGAGACTAAGAGGTAGTCTGTCTTTCAGGTGGAGCAGCATAACCTCCAGAGCACAGCTGCCCGCTCTGTCCTTGAGTGGCTTCAGAACCTAGTGCTGTCCTTGCATGTGCAGGCAGGCTGCTGTGGTCCCCTCCTGGGGAAGCATCCCATCCCACGGCACCCCATCCCATGCCGTGCCCCTCATGTAAGCCTTGTAAGCAGTCAAAGCCCATTGAGAAGGGGGGAACAGCGATGACCAAGCCAGGATGTGAAAGGAGAATTGGCTTCATTGTGGCCAAGTGTGGGTAGTGGTGGGAGCTCCAGGTCTCTGCGACCCCAGCCAGTGTGCAGTCCGCTCAGCTGCACTGTTCCCCTCAGTGTGTGACTCGGCCTGAGTTTCGCTGGGAGCCAAAGCTGGTGGCAGCGTGAAAATTGTATGGTGCATTATTTATTTACTTGTGCAGCCTTAACGTTTCCACCGATGGGTTCTACCCTCTGCTGCTCTGTGCGACCGCACAAATATTTATGCTCAGACACAGAGGGAGGAGAAGCTTGGTGTGAGGAACATGCAGCTGGGATGGAGTGCAGGGCTAAAGCTGTTTAAGCTGGCACTAGCTGTGCTGTTGGTCAGAGTTTGCCGATGTCTTTGGGCAAACGATGGTTAGAGTTTCATAGAAATACTCATCCCAGCAACAGTCAAGGCCACTTCTTTAAGCTGAAATTATAATTAGCAAGAAACCTGATACAGCTCCAGGGATGAAAACCCACCTGTACTCTCTCTTGCTAAATATGTTTATATTATTTTACATGTGCTTTAACAAAACACAAACCTGCCTCCAGATGTGGCTTAGAGCTGGTGAAATGTTTGTGTAGCTTGTGCATGTACAGCACCGCAAAATGGTCTTTAGGTTTAGTTGATTGCGTGGATAGGAAGACTTGGTTCCGCCCCCCTCTCCCCTGTAAAACATGACTTCCATTAATAATTAAATTATCCCTTTCCCTGTGCCAGTTTTACAGGTCCCTCGTAACCCCTCTGACCCAGATCAGATTTCTTCTCTCAATGATTTCTAATGGGGGTTTCAGCACAAGAAACAAATACTTCTGGATGCGACATTGGGTCACAATTAAGTTAGTGGAGAGAGGGAAGCAGATCTGTTGCAAGAGGTCGCAAATACATAGTGACTAAAATAACCTCATGGTGCTTCCTCCATGTGGGTTTTTTTTCCAACTGAGAAATACAAATCAAGACAGGTTTTGATAAAGAGCTGTAGTGAAGCCACTTCGGCAGTGACTTGATGCTGTGGCTCAGTGAACCATAAAAATTGTGCAGCAGCTTTTTTCTTATCTTCTGCTGAAGCAGACTGCAAAGTAGCACGATAAAATACGTCTAATACAATTGTACCTAGATGTCTGCGGGGTGCCAGCTTTGTCTCTCAGTGCCATACAGATATCGTAGGGACAGAACTAACTGAAGGTGAATGAAAAATGTTCTTCCCAGAATCACAGAATCTCTTTGGTTGGAAGAGACCTTTAAGATAATGAAATCCAGCCATCAGCCCAGCGCTGCCAGGTCACCACTAAACCTTCAGCACCACGTCTACATATTTACTATGTCTTTGTTATAAACATAACCTTTAGTTGGAGATATTAACGTCCATAAAACAGTCAGTTTTGCTCAGTGAACCCCTTGTGGGACCCTGGGAGGGTTAATGACAGTGGCACTGAACCATATTTGCAATTATTTCAATGCATTTGCTAAAAGTAGCGTCACGTTTTTACTCACATCTTCCACCCACCATCGCAAGGTCATCTCTGCTGCTTTCTGTCCTGCTCTGTCTCCCGTGCCCTGCCCTGCAGTTACAACTTTTTGTTGTCATCATAGGCTTGGGTCTTGTCTGCGTGACCTTGGGCCTTGGTTGCTTCGGAAAGTAAGTGTCTGTGCCGGCCTGCAAACAGAGATGGACTTACTCTTCCCACTGGAACAGGGTGTAAGTAGTTGTGCCCGCTCTCCGCAGAGCCCATTGAGAGTGCCTACATAGCCTTTGTCTATGTGTGGGGTCGCTTTTGGCGCACAGTGTATTCAGCACATGGTTAATCTGGCGCAGCTGTTTGTTTGAGGAACACAAGGAGTGTATCAGGAATTCCCTGAGGATCCTTGAGAGCCCTGACCCCAAGGCACCCTGTGCTGGTGCCTCACTGAACAGTACCTGTTGCCTTTCTCTGAATGATTTGGGCCCTCCTAAGTTCTGTGTTTTAACCAGTTCAGAAAGAGCAAGATCCCATTGGTACCAGATTTTCTATTTCTACACCCTTACCTGTTCTGGAGAGGTACTTTTTATGAGAACTTCTAGTTATAGGACAAGGTTAGATCTGAGGAAGAAATCCCTCGCTGTGAAGGTATTTCTGTGTCACTGTGAGGGTGACAACAACTGGAACAGGTTGTCCAAGGAGGCTGTGGATGCCCCCTTCGCAGCCAGGCTGGATGTGGGTCTGGGCAGCCTAGTCTGGTGAGAAGTGGCTCTGCCCCGGCAGGAGGCCGAATCTAGATGACCTCTGAGGTCACTAGGGACCCAAACGGTTGTGTGACCCTGTGACTCACTCGTGGAGAGGAGCGTCTGGATGTTACAGCAGTGGGCTCGAGGCCGCGGCGCTGCAGTGGGGACGGGGCTGAGCTCGGGCACCGCTCGGCCACGCCGTGCACACGAGGGGCGGCAGAGGGGCGCGACGCCCGCGGGCTTCCCCGCACCCAGCCCCGCAGCGCGGCCCGCGGAGCGGGGCCGCCGCCACCTGCGGGCCGAGCGCGGCCGCCACCCGGGGCGTGTCGTGTCGTGCGGAGCCGCCCGGCCCCGCGGTGAGTCACCGGCCGGGACCCGGGCAGCGCTTCCCCCCCTCGGCGGGAGCCATTTTAGCTGCTCGACGCTGCGGGGCGGCGGCCCGAGGCGCTGCGAGCTGCCCGGTGCGAGCGGCCCGGGGAGGCGAGGGACGGCGGGCGGGGAGAGCGCGGCTCTTTCCCTGCGCCCCACGACGTGCTGCCGGGAGAGGGTGTCGACTGCCGTCCGGAGGCAGGAACTTTGGGTAAAAGTGTAGCGCCGGGGAGAGGCGAGAACCGAGCGAAACGGGAGCGAAAGCGGCGGCAGGAGCTGCCCGCGGCGGGGCCAAGGGCGGAGGGCACCGGCCTCGGCGGCGGCTGCGCCCCCGGGACGGGCGATCGCGAGTGCTGCGGCCGCTCCGGGTTCTGCCGCGTTGCACGGAATTTCGCCACCTCTGAGGCGTGAGGAGGTGTCAGGCTGCTGGCCCGAGCCCAGTATCCACCGCCCCACCGACGGTCCCAGGAACTGCTCTCGTTTGTTTCGAAGCTGCGTTTATAGCTGGGCCCGGTCACAGGGAGCAGAGAGGGACCTAGAGCGGAGCCGGCCAGGCGTCAGCACCCAGAGCTCTAGCATCGAGCACCTCTGCTCCTCCACCGCCCGCCACCCGCGACTTTAAAATGGCAGGTTCGTCATTTCAGAGATGGACCCAGCCCTGTGCCCGCCGCCTCCGCCCGCGGGTCGGTTCCTGCCCGAACTAACTCACTTCTCGGCACACACTTGCGGTGTCAACTGCAAACTAGAGGCAAATTAAGGAGTTTTTCGCAGAAGAAGCGGGCAGCTACTAAACCTTTTTCTGAACGCTATTAAGGAGTAAGTGCGGTGGGGCTGGAGTACATGGCAGAGGGACAGACCAAGTACAAAATGGGCTTAGTGGTGGCTGTAATGGGGGAAGAAAGCCCTGGAGGCAGTTGTGGTGTGTCAGATTGCTGCTTAAACTTTGAGTGGCTGAAAACCACCCTGATTCCTCTAATTATGAACTTCTGAACTCTAGCACAAGGTTTTGTACAAGAGAGCGAGTGTTCCATCTTCCTTATGGTTGAACAGAAATGCACGTTGATGTTTGTTTAAGGTTTGTCCAAGTAACTCTGGAACCTCTGTTTCAGTCTTTAGTCGAGGAATGAAGTTTTGAAGTCTTCTGCCTGAGACTGCGATCAGAGTGAGCACACAGTGTTGCACACAGGGCAGTGCCTTCCACTTTCATTTGCTGTGTGGAGCCTGTATCTGAGCAGTGTAATGGAGTCTTGCTTAAGCTGTGATCTGTTGCAGGGAGGGACAGAGGGAGGCAACCATTAGGTAAATGGCCGTGTTTTGCGTGAGGCTGTCTCCTGGCTTCAGCCTTCTCAGAGTCCACCGGCATCTTTCTTCTGCATCTTGCAGGACAATGTGTTTTTACCGTATTTTGCCTGGTTGTTTTCCTCCTTTCTAAAAGCAACAGTTTTTGCCTGGGCTTGGGAGGTTTATTTGTGCCTTGTTTCATGTTGAAAAACCCTGAAGAAAGGATAAAACTATAGAGGAGCCACTTGGAAAAGATTTGCTTTGAGTGAGTGATGGAAGGTTCTTTTGCTGAACAGTTCTTTCAGGTATTTGCATCTTCATTTTTTCCAGCATGGGTTTTATTTTCTGATCTTAGGGCCAAGGCAACAACTGTCTGCCATGATTGCAGCTGGCAGAGCATGAGCCTCTCTTTTACCTCTCCCCACCCTTCTTTCTGCTGTGTGTGACCCTGTTGACACATCTAGACTTAAAAATGGGACTTTTCTTAAGTTGGCTCTCAAGCTGCAGCCACTTATCTTGGGCAGAACGCTTTTGTGTGCTAAAGGGTAAGTAGCTGCCGCTGCTTTCTCTGGAGCAGGGCTTTGTGGAGGAACAGTTCCTCTTTGGATGCAAAGCCGACATGTTCAGGCTCACTTCCTGCTGCACCAAGGACTAAGCCAGGGCTGCAGAAGCATCTGCAGCGCAGTGGTGGAGCTAGGAAAAAGTGATTTGAACGTCCTCAAGGCCTTATAGATGACAGCTTGGACAGATCTGCTACAAGGCCTAGAAGTTGATGGGAAGGGACAGAGAAATGAGGTTCATTTTTGTTGACTTTGATAGTTGAAGCCTGTGTTTGCAAAAACGAAAATAAACCTTCCCACCCTAATGCCGGGATCTTTCAGTTTGGATTGGTTTGCGGCTGTTGAGAGCCAGGCTGAGTCGCGTGAGTGGCACCATGAGATGCCGGTTAGTTGTAACGTTGTTTGCAGATCGGTGCTCTTACAGAAGTGCCTGTTTTTCAAAGGGCCCTTTTTTCATCTGTTGAATGTGAGGATTGCTCAGTCTGTGATCTGGGCACTCAAGTCAGAAAGAACAGAAGTGAATGTCCAGAGCTGAAGAATGTGGTAGGCCTGGCGTAGCCTGATGTTTCAGTACTGTTGCAAACCTGTGCTGCAGTGGGTTGTGTTCGGACACCTCTTTGTGTAGAACGAGACACTAGAATGTGCCCATCGACTGAAAACACCCCGCAAGGGATATAAAAGTGCACCCTTTTCGTTCAGCACTGCAGTGTTGAAGGGAGGGGATTAGGACAGGTCTGCGTTTGCTGAGACGACAGAGAAGACTTGTAAGAAAAAGGCAGGATTTCCCTCTATTTCGGAGGAGAAGCTTTGATCTCCATGACCACATTCTCTTATCGAAGGCCTTAGCAGAAGCTTCTCAGCTTTTTCTGCTGGGTTTTGGTGTTTTCGCTGATAGTTTGGTAGCTTGCCGGAGCTTTGTTGGGTGTGCGAGGAGCAGCAAGGACTTTCCCCTGCACAGGAGTGGCGGGAGGTGGTGTTTGTTTCCAGCCCTGGTTACAGTCTGCTCTGTAAGCACTGAAGATTTGCTACCATACGCGGTGATTTACCGTGCTTATCCTTTTAATGCCGCTGATGTGCTTTAGAGATTATGTGCCTCCTTAAATCTCTCTTAAATATTGCTGTCTTAAATCTGACTTAAATGTTCCCCCTCCAGATAAAGCAGTTGACAGAGACTGGACGTACTGAAAGTTGAAGTGTCTTGCTTATCAAACATCCACAGCGGCTGTGTGAAAAACACTAGACCTTCCCTCTTGTCTGACCTGACTGGACTAATCTCTGTAGAAGTACAAAACCAGTCGGTTTTTCGATGTGGGCCTGTCCTACAGCAGAGCTTCCGACTGTGTCAGCCTTTGTGCTGAAAGGATCCTGTTAGACAGGGACTACAGTTGATGCATTCTTACCTAGTTCTTACCTTGCTGTGCTTAACACATTAACTACCTGTCAGCTCTCCAGTGGTGAATCCCATGGCTAGAGCTTGGGTAATGTATTAGTCCTGAAAGAGATCAGTCATCTTGGGTGACTTTGTACTGGATTCAGGCTTGTGAAGATGGTAGTGGGTTTGTTTAGCCTGCAGACAACTTCCAATTCTTAGACTTGCGTGTAAAAACCATTTTGTTCTGCATTGGGGGAAAAGTATTGTAGTTAAAATCGTTGGCTAGGAACAGGAATACTGGGTACATGGGTTGGGAACTGTGGGAAAGGGTTGGTTTTAGGTGGATTCAATGTCCGTGTCTGCTGCTATAATTAGGCATTTTAGCCTATTTGTAGAACGTCCTGTATTTAACCCATGTCAGCATTTCTGTGTGAATGTGCCAAATGCGTTGTTTTATTCTGAGAGGAGTGTTTTGTGCTTCTTGAATGCTTTCAAGTCAGTGTAGGAAGGGTCACTTCATTTGTGAGCTCCTTCCGTGTTTCTCTACCTTAGTTTCTTGTGTGGTGGTAGTCGGACCTTAGATGGGCTCCTTCAGCGTCTTCCCACACGAGATTGGGTTTCACAGCTGGAAGGAAAGGTTGACTTTATTTGATTCAAGTATTTCTCTGCTTTTGAGAGGAAAACCCTATTATGTTGCGGCTGCATGTTCTGTTTTTGTTGTGCTGTGTGCTCCACCTGTGTTTGTCATGGAATCTTTGGACAGAATTTGTGATGCTGACAGGAGAAAGCTGCCTTGGCTGTTAGGAGCTTTGTATCGAGTCTGTGTGCTCCTCTGCTGTGCTCCAGTTCCCAACCCTCTTGATGTTTGTTCAGTTTTATATTGCAGCTGGGGAAAGAAGCACCCAAATGTGATTGTGAAACTGCAGTTACAGCTCCTGATAGCCAGGCCAGCCGCTGTCAGGAGTTAACGTTTAACTTGCTCTCACAGCCAGGCTCAATTTCAAGTTAAAGGTAGATGGGCAGTGCTCTGTGCGTACCAAATACCCTTTACATGTGCTGCCTTAGATAATTCTGGAGCTATCAAGAATAGTTTCCCAAAGATGCGACAGTGCGGTTTGTCTCTCTTTCTGATCAGAAGATGACCCTCTTAGGAAGAGATCTTGTGAGAACCGTGTCTGGAAGGCACCAGGGCCTTCGTGTTGTGTCGTGAAGGCAGGATTTTGTCTGATACTGTCCTTGGAGGTGGTGGTTGTGTTACCCGCTCAAAGTGCCTCAGTAGGTTTGCTGATTTGTGCTGTTATTTCCATCCCCACTCTGGAGCCTCTGTTAACTATTTACAGCCTGTAGCTGCTCAAGCTGCCTGTAAATTAAGCAGTGGATGAGATTATTAGCTGTAGGAAAATAATTGCAAAGCTGATGTGCTGTGGAGTGCAGAGGGTGTCAGACCTGCACGAGCTGCATGAACTTGCCTCTCAGTTTCCCAGTGCCTCCAGACCAGCTTATTGAGAGCTCCATGAGCCCAGCAAGGGCTCCAGATGCCCTTGGTGGCTGCTCCTAACCCTTTCTTGTTTGAGTGTTTTAAAAAAAACCAAACCAACTTGTGTTTATTTTAAAAAGATAAAAGAAGGAACCGGAGAGAGGAAGTGTCTGTTTGGGGGCTGTTTGTTTGCTGTGCTTTGCAAAGGTGGATTGACATGAAACTTTCTGTGTGGAGAAACCCTCTCAGGTTTGACGGCCAGGGATGGCCGCAGCATTTTTAAAAGTACTGGCCCTTTTTATTTGAGAAAAATGAAAGTGTCTTTCTGTTGATGTCGGTAACAGCAGCAATGAAATCAGCTGCTTTTGGAGCAGTTAAGTGGAATGCAATTTATTTTGTGTGATGGGGCCGCCATACGGAAAGCGATTAGTTGAGACCACTATGAAGTGCGCTGTGAAGGGATTTCTTGAGCAGAAGACCAGGAAGAAAGTTCCTGTTGGTGGAGTATTTTCCTAAATGTACACTTTTGGAAGTTGTGTGTGTCACTATGAAAGCCTGATGTAGTACTGCGTTATACTATTTGTTCTTATAAAAAGCTAATTGTCTTTTAATGTGGCCCCTCAAATTGGCTGCATTAAGTGGTTTTGCAGCAGTAATAGACTAGAAATAATCCTCAACAGTAAGAAATGTCAGAAAAGTTTTGCCCAACTACGAGGTAAGAGCCTGGTTTGAGAAATGTTTTGTTTAAAAACAGAAGGGATATTTGTAGAAAAGGCTTTAATACTTTTAAAGCTACGTAGTTAGAAAGGGAGGGTGTGTTTTGTGTGAAGAGTCTGTTGTTTCTAATGTTCAGCACTGCTCTTAGTGGCGCCTTGTGCTCAGGTGAGCTCAGGAAGCTTTATGTTAGGTTATGCCGGGCTTCGTAAAGGGAAGAGCTCTGACGACGTGTTAGTGATCATGTGGTCTGAAAGGTGTACGTTTGAGGAGAGAGATGGTGGTGGTTAGTAGCTGCCAGTAGCTAGCTGGGTAAAACAGTGGCTATTTTACCAGAAGAGAAGAGACCCATAACCCACTGATCCATCTGTGCATGCAGCATGTCTGGGAAAAAAATTAATAAAGGTCAGTAGGCAGTTTTGCTGAGGTTGGTTTTGCTGCTTCACTTGAGGATTTCTAGGTGGAGTGAAATTAGGAAAAAACAAAGGTTGCTTTCTGACAGGGGCTGCCTTTTAGGGCAACTCTTGTGAATAAGCTAGATATACACTGACCAGATGGGAGAATGAAACTGGTGCCGTGATGCTGTCTCCAGTACCACCACACAGAGTGTGCTCACCCGGCTTAGTGCACAGGGAAGATGCTTCAGCGCCCTGCAGCTGCTCATTGTCACTGGTGAGTGATGGTTACAAGCATAAGCACCCCAGTCGCCTGGCGACACTTCCTGTTAAAAACATACACCAAGGGTTTACGTGCCCTGAAGCCCAGAAAGGAAGTTTGGAGCCAGTGGACTGTCCTGGAGGTGATCAGTTGTAAAACCCTAATGAGCTCATGTAGCATCTGCCCAGGCAGGCCCTTAGGTTCAGCAGTAAGCCAGGCCAGTTGAACTGAACTTGCCATTTAAACTCCAGGTAAATATTTTTGTGGCACAAAGGCTTGCACTGGTCTAAATCACATTTAAAATGTACCCTTAAGGAAATCCCAGTGTTGCTCGAGGGTTGCTACCCACGTTTTCTCTCACTGACAGCATCGGTTTTCCCTGGTGTTTTATTGCCCTCCCATCCGCAGTCTAGTCTGCTTGTGTGAGCAACTCCTTATCTCATCCTCAGTCAGATGTCCACACCACTGGGTAGTTGACTCAACCAGATTAGAGATTGAGTCTGTAGTGGTGGAGCAGTGAAGTTTGTAAGAACTGGGTCTGAGAAACAAGAGGTGCATGTGAGGTAGCACAGTTGTGCTTGGAAGAGGACCGTTTATTATGGCCAAGGCTTCAACACAGGGGTGATTAGGACAGTTAGTTCTCTGTTACATAGCAGGTTTGAATTCTCTTAAAGTTTCTTTCCCAAACGAGTTGTCTGAATACCAGAGGTAGATGCTTCTGATTGAGAGGCAGTGTGTATCAATTAATTAATTCGCTTTTGATCAAGATTACGGGGAGTCATAAGTTTCCTTAACTTAAAATAGGAGAAGTTATTTGCTTGGTAGTTGGGCAATATGGGAAATGAAAGCGTTTGGTGGAGGCTGAGGCTTGTGCTTTTTGTTCTCTTTCCTTTGGGGAGAAGGGGAAGGAAATGCAGGGATGAAAACCTCACTGCTGTGTCTCTTTGAAAGAATGTTGGCTTCTTGTTTTTGTTTGAAATTATTGTGGTTATTGCTGCCTGCTAAATCACGTTATTGAAATGAAATTGTGACTTTTGCTCTGAGCCTGAGACAATACAGGAGGAAAGCAGGTGTTTGGGACGATTAAAGCTCTTACCTTGGCTAGAAAACGTTTGGGTAGGACTGGAGTTCCAAGAGTGCCATATTCTTGTTGAGACTAAAAATTGTAAGAAAGAGGAAGAGTTTTAGAGGTGATTGTGGTCAGTTGACAGCAGCAGTGCTGTGATGAATCATTAACTCAGTGCACAGGACTGCCTCGGTAGTGCAAACAACATGGCTGGTGATTGTGCTCTGCTGCAAAGTCAACACTGTTAACAAATTCCTGGGCTATGTGAAAAACATCTTCTTTTCGGGTTTATTAAAGGACTCGTAGAGTTAAAAATCATGTACCCCTCTGCTGAGGCTGATTCAGACAAGTAGAGGTTTGTGAGAGCAGTTTCGTTCTTGCGGTTTGGAGAGTCGGGTCAGTGGGTGTCAACCGGTTGGTTTCGCTTTTGCTCCTCTTGGTGTGGCGCTTCAGTGAGGGGTGACCCTCCTGGCTCCTCAGAAGCTCACTGGCAACAACGCAGTTAGGTAGGTGGTTGCAGAGGGGTGAGACGAGTTGACTCATACCTATTCTATGGGAAAAGCAGTTCTGTGGAGACTGTTCCTGCTCTGTTAGCTGGAGGAAGAAATGCAGGGGACGGGCTCTTGGGGGCCTGCGGCTGCCTTCCCAATGCCACACAGCAGCAGCTTTGAGGAATGAGATACCAGTTTTGTAAGACCTGAGAATCCCGGTTGCTGTTGTACTGTCATAAAGGCCAGAGGATTTGTCTTTCTCTTTTTGCTTAAAACAAAGCTTGAAAACTGAGATGGTCTTAAGGTGCTCCAAAGCAATTTATAGAAGAGCAGCCCCACTCTTATTCTAGCCCAGTCTAGCTTGTCTCACACTAGAACTGGCTAATTTAGTATTGTATAGACTGTGTAATAGCGGTGGTTGCGCTTGTAAGCGTCACTGTAGGGATGTTGTGCCTAGAGCTAGTGCTATGGCAGTAAACACGTAGGAGAGTTCTGACATGTAATAAAATCTGTAGTTCATTAGTGGGACTCGGGTAAACTTTCATGGTTAAAAAGAACATCCAGCTTCAGAACAAACTGCTGCTGGATCTGTGTCAGCATCTGCCACCTCAGTTTTCTTAGGAAAACACTGAATTCTGCCAGTACGTGTCGCAAGATATGACCAACGTGACTGACAGATGAAGAAGCCAATCTGCAGAGCACTGCTGGCTGCTCAGGGCTGTTGGAATCCAACATGGAAAATACTTGTTTTTTAAGTTCTAAGCCCTTTGCCAATCCAGCAAAATGTAGTCGGGGTGGATCACACTGCGAGGCTTTTTTGATTCAGAAAGGCTTTTGAGCAGCCATTGCTTTATAACGTCTTTAATTTGTTGCCTGTTTTGGATTACTTGAGTGTTTGCAAGGGTGAGACTTGTGTCCTGAGTGGATGTCAGAAGTGGTATGGAAGGGAGCCTCTGCTTACAGGTACTTCCACTGTTTGTCTTCTTGTGTCAGCTGGGTTCTGGCTTGGGACTTTTGTTCCAGCTGTCAAGGCTCGAAGGAGCTGAGTATTCAGTGATGTGGAGGGTCACAGTCTTGTCTTTCGAAGCACTGGACAAGTGTGATTCTCTGATATAACCCCTATGGTCACAGAGCTTGGATGAAAGCTGGGGACAGTGTGTGCTCAGTCAGAGGATCCTAGTTACAGAATTGCTTTCCAGTTAGAAGTGAAGAGGATTTGGAGCCTGTTCATTTTCAGGAGATAGACCACTGACTTTGCGGTGGCTGTTCTACTTGTAATACCAGTCACCACCTGAAGCTGTTTTTATTCCAAACTGTTCTGGGATGGGGTTGGAGGGCACCTTAGGATGGAAGACCTTGGTTTCAGAAAGGGTAAAGTGTGCCAGAAACTCCCATGAAATCCAGCGAAGGCTTTTTACTGCTGTTACCTTTGTACAGAAAATGCTTGTAGTTCGTGACATTACGTCCAGTTACCTACTGATCTTAACTGCATGAGCGACGTGTCTTCTGGTGCTTTAGCAGGCAGCCACAGAGATACAGCTTAAATGGCGTTTTTCTCAGTCTCAAACCATCACTTGGCCGTGGGTGGAGGAAAGGTGCGAGGCCACCTGAAGTTTCTCATCACACCTGGTCGTGTAGTTTTTAGGTTGGCAGAGGAAAGATGTTTTCTGACAGGTGGCAGACTGGGCAGAAGACTGTGTAGAGAGGGGCTGAGTGAAGGATATGGCTTCACATACAGGTACTGTAGGAATTACAGCTGTGCTGGAGTTTCTGGTTTTTGCTGAAATTTTGCTTGGTCTAGCGGTTGTTTGCTCAAGCTCTCCTCGCACTTGTATTTATCCTGTGGCTACTGAACTCACCTTTGGCTTTTCAGCTTTGTGCAGACTGACAGGTGTTGCTCTAGGTGTTAGTGTTGGAAAAGCCACAGAGATCATCTCACCTGTCCCATTCTCTGGAACAGGGTGGTCTCATGAAGTAGGCATGCCGGTGCCGTACGTGGCAGTGTGGCTTCTGCTGCTGGTTGTAGTTCATTTCCGAAGGCTTCTGCTTGTTTGCTTCTTCATCTATTAAGCCAGGTAACTTGGTTTGTTAGTGATGTTCAAGCTTGTTTGAAGATGGCCAGATTCTAAAACCTCCAGAGTTGGCTTCTGTGTTGTCACGGGCCGTGCGAGGCAAGAACATGCCACCAGCATTTTATATCCGGCTTTGCTGGACTTCTGATGCTTCACCTGAATACTTGCGGTTTCTTCTCCCAAGTAACAAGGGATAGGACAAGCTGTACCAGGGGCAGTTCAGGTTAGACATAAGAAAGAAACCTCTTCATTGAAAGGATCACCAGGCACTGGAACAGGCTGCCTGGGAAGCAACTGAATCACCACCCATGGATGTGTTTAGAAGTCATGTAGATAGAGAGTTTAGGGACAGGGTTTAGTGGCCGGATTGGTAGAGTTAGGATGGACTGCATGATCTTAAAGGACTTTTACAACCTAAATGACTGCGATTCTGCGATGACCTTCCATCTATCAGCTGGCTGACGTTTTGTGCAGAAAAACTCAATTCATTTTTTCATTTTTATTTTTTTAGAAGGTGTCACCGAGTTTCTTCCCTTTATGGGAGGCCACAGGCCATGTAAGGGAACAGACGTGCTCAGTGACATGCACAAGGCGGGTAGGCATGGCTGTGCGTGCAGGAAACATTTGTCTCTGGGTCTTGGTATCTTCAGCTGTGCTTCCTGTCGGTTAAACCACAGGCAGGGGAGCAGATGCACCCAGAGATGACAGCTTAGCTCTCCACCCTGAGGCAGCCATTGTGTACAAACTGTGTTCTCACAAGTGTACTTGTGCCCATATGCCTTTGACTTTGTTATCCGTCCAGGACCCTTATTTAGATAAGTGAGAGTGAAGATCGGAATGTAATTAGGTCGACAGAAAGCAGTCCTTGAACCTCTGAAGCATGAACTGTAAAAGAGTTATCGCAGTGCAGTGAGAGCTGAGATCCACTGCTGCCAGTACAGGAGTCTGTAAGTGCCTGTAAGAAACAGGCAGTTGGGTGTGAAGTCAGGCAATTCCGGTAATGTCTTTCTGGGCAGATAGTTGCCACATTACTTGGCCCAGTGAGTTGTCATTGGAAGACGCTGTGATTTTTGAATGATTTTTTAGAAGAAATGCTTACTTTTACAGTTTTAATCCCCTTGCAGGTCTCTATGTTTCTGAGGCAGCTTTCAGCTTTTCAGCAACTGGCTTTCGGTTGCTCTGAGTGCGCAGATAAAGCCTCCTATTGTAAAATGTGCAGTGGTTTTGAAGCAGGTCTCATGATTTCCACAGATACCCCTGGTATTGCAACACAGTCAGTTTGTTTTACCTACAACTCTCATCATGTCTTCCCCAGGATCAGCTTTCAGAGAACCAAGTACTCTGCACATCAAAACTGTATTAGAACTGAAACTGTGCAGATTAATGTCACCCTTCTTGCCTGATTTGATGCTCTTTTCTCTCTCATGTGACAGCGTCACTCTCAGAGTGTTGGTTTTTTTCCCTTAAACCACTTGTGCTTTTTTTGTTCCTGTCTCCTCTTGCTTGTGAAATGCTGCCCATCACAGCCTGTGTGAGAGGACGGGGGACATGGTTCTGTGTGTGCTCAGCACAGGAGCTGATCCCACAGAAGCAGGCACTGCTCAGAGCAGCTGGCAGCGCCTGGACCCCAAAGAGAGCAGCTTCTGGCCCTCCTGAGTTTCTTCTTCAGGGCAAAACTGTATTTTACTTCTGTGAAAGGCACCGGCTCACACGTTTCTGTGAAAGTGGCCTTTGGAAGCCTTTTGCACCGACACGGTGCTTCTGGTGACCTTTTTTCTTTCAGCTTTCAGCACCATTTTCCGTGTTGTGGAGGAACAACCCTTTTAGGGGGAACACAGTAGTAAGATCTCCCCAAAACTTTGGCTTGAAGTCTGTGCCACCTCAAAAAAAAAGGCAGAGTGTTGGGTTTGGTTTCTTTACCCACTCACCTACCCACTGACCCACTCACCCACAGTTCTGATACTAGCTTGTTGTATCTGTGATGGCAAACCACGTTTGGGTAGGAACTGAGACTTCACGGAAGTAGATCCAAATATTGGGCAACATAAAAGAAGTAAAAGGAAGGAGGGTGGTGGGTAGGTGAATGGATGGATCAGGAACTCTGTAAAGCAACTTCTTCCTGCAGTAGCTTATGGCACTAATAGAAGTATCTTCCACTTGAACCTCTGCCTTCTGTTGGTTTTTTCAATTTTATGGGGGGGAGGTTATGTCTCCTGACTCTCTACGCTCTGTCACGCTGAGAGGGGACGGTATAGAAGTGTTAGATAAAATGCTTTTAATCTCTAGCTTCTGTGATAATGGGCAGATTTTCATAACGGAGGTGATGTCTGCTGAGGGCCTCCTTGCACAACGCAGCTGTCGAGCTGCAGGAAAGGCTGGAGGTCTTGCTTTGGCCACACAGATGTGTTTGTTTTCCCAGAGACTTAAATGAAAATAGTCAGAGTACTGGACTGCCCTCCTTGTCACTGAGACAGCTGGGGTCCTCCAGCTTGGAGAAGACTCCAGGGAGAGCTTTCTGTGGCCTTTCCATATACAGTGGGAGCCTATAAGAATGACTGAGAGACTTTTCACCAGGGCCTGTAGGGACAGGATGAGGGACAACGCATTTGAGCCGGAAGGCAGCACGTTTAGATTGAACACAAGGAAACATTCCTTACAGTGTGGTGAGGCACTGGAACAGTTTGCACAGAGAAGCTGTGAAACCCCATCACTGGAAGTGTTCAGAGTCAGGTTGGATGGGGCTATGAACAGCTTAATCTAGTTGAAGATGTCCCTGCCCATGGCAGGGTGTTTGTGCTAAATGACCCAAACTATTCTGTGAATTGAGGCCTGGATCAGCTCCTGGTAATTCAGACAAATCTCTAGACTGTTATTGCAGTAACAGTTTGAAAATCAGTTTGTGCATTAGCAGTGAATTCCTGTGTCTCCCAGTAGCAGGTGTGTGGTTATGGGAGGCTTCAGTGTGTTTTTTTCCCTAGACATTATGAAATGAGAAATACCAGCCTGTCCAGACGCTGGTTTCCCTGGAGGGACCTTTTCAGACCCTGCTCTTCAGAGAAATCCTTTGGCTCGTTTATACCAATCTTGTTGGTCTGCAAGTTGTGTTTAATCCGTGTTTGAAGCCCTGTGGCAGGAATTGCCAGTCACTCAGCAATTCAGGAGATAATTTATATTCTCTTACTGGGCAAGTTCACTAGTTCAGAATTCCCCAGACAAAGAGTCTCCCCATGCAAACACTCATAATATCAAATGTGAGCTGCGCTGATCTATAGGAAGAAGAACGTACAAACGGCATCAGAATATCTGTTTCTGTCTGGTTGTACATTGCAGGCTGATGTGTTTTATTACTGTATTTACATTGAGTATCGTGAAGCACGGACACGAGTGAATCCACTGTGTTTCAAAGTGCCTGAATCTTGGCAGCTTAAAGTGTTCCCTAACCTTTAATTATGGCATCTCACTGATTCACCCAGAAGCAGCTTTTAGAGGAGGCTAATAAAAGGCAGCTTGTCAGCTCAGGAGATGACCAGTCTGCTGTGCAAGCTTGCAGGCACCAGCATACTCCACGTCCTTGGACTTCAGGGTAAATGATGGGTGAAAAGCTGCACGTGAGCTGGCAGTGTGTGCTCACAGCCCAGAAAGTCAACCATATCCTGGCTGCATCAGAAGAAGGTGGTCAGCACACTGAGAGGGATGATTCTTCCCTTCTGCTCTGGTGACACCCCACCTGGAGCACTACATCCAGCTCTGTGGGGTTCCCAGCACAAGAAGACATGGACCTGTTGGAGCAAGTCCAGAGGAGAGCCACAAAAATGATCAGAGGAATGGAGTGGCTCTGGCAGGACGAAAGGCTGAGGGAGTTGGGGTTGTTCAGCCTGGAGAAGTCTCTGGGGAGATCTTACTGCAGCCTTTCAATACTGAAGGGGACGTACAAGAAGGATGGGGACAAACGTTTTGAACAGGCCTGGTTGTGACAGGACAAGGAGGAGTGGTTTTGAATTAAGAGAGGGCAGACTTAAGACTGGATGCAAAGAAGAGAGTTTTTATGATTAGAGTGGTGAAACACCAAAACAGATTGCCCAGAGAGGTGGTAAATGCCTCATCTCTGGAAGAATTCAAGATTAGGTGGGACAGGGCTCTGAGAAACCTCATGTAATGCAAGATGTCCCTGGACTAGATAGCCTGTAAAGGGCCATTCCAGAAACCAGCACAACAGTTCAGTGAACCTGGTGAACTCCTTGAACCTGGACATAGACAGTTACCTTTGGAAACTCTGGCTGATACAAGAGGAAACATAGCCAGGAGGGAAGTACGAGAAACAGGGAAGCCTCAGCTTCTCTAAACTGTGTTCTTAGAGCTTACCGAGTTAGTTCTGAAGGTACTGACAAGGGAAAGAAGGAAAGACAACAACAGAGATTGAGGATGGGAGGTCCCAACTCTGCCATTTCTCTGCAGCCATAAAGAAGTTTTCTTCAGAAAGGTTAGAAACACGTCGGTTCTGCTCTTTTGTCTGTGTGCAGAGGAGGTATTTCTGTGTCTCTATTAGACGAGATTATTGGGATACCCTGCACACAGAGCCCTTTGTGCTGGGTGCTCCACACCTATAAGTAGTTGGCTGTCTGGTAACGAGGTGGTTTGTGTACTAAACAAGTTAGAGCGAGATCCGTGGGTTTGGTGGTTTTGGTTTGGTTTTGGTTTGTTGAAGTCCCTCAGGCTATGCAATGTGCACCTTTTCTAACTAAGGCCGTGTCCCTTTCCCCTTGTCCCTGCCTTTGTGTGTTGGTACTTTCTTCAGGTTATTTCCGCTCTCAAGTCCAGTTCTAAATGAATGTTTTGAGACTATCCAGCGAGTTCACAACAAACCGCTTGGTGGGTACCCTTGCTCCTTTCCGACACACTGCAGGAGAGCTCCCCGGTCGTGTTTACCTGAGCACATCTGCAGTGTTTCGCCTTTTCTGTGGTGACCCGTGACCAGAACACGGGTACAAACTACCCATGCAGAAAGCACGCACCAGCTCAGCGTCGTGACTCATTGTGCTCGGGGGGAACATGCCGTTACTGCCTGCTACCCCAAAGGAACTGTAGCTCAGCCCCCTCGTTCTGTAATATTCAGTGCATTTAATGTGTTTTCTCTGTTAAGGCCTGGAGATAACATGCGAGTTAGAGCCACAGTGATGTGTAAAGTAGGAGATCCTAGAGATCAAGTGGAAGAGTTCGCTTCAGAGAAGAAGCAAAGCCCGTGCCTTGATTTCGGAGATAATCTTCAGCATGAGGAGTGGGTTTTGGTGTCTCGTTTAAGAGAACAAGTCTGTCATGGCCTATGTGAATAAGAATTCATGGATACTGAGCTACAGTGAAGAACCTGGTTAAGCCAAAAGTAAAGTTAATGCACTGGTGCTAAAAATCCTCAGGCAAACAGTGGGAAAAATCCAACCAACAGATTCCTCAGTCCTGGAGGTTAGTGGGAGAGTCTTCAGGATGTCTAACTAATGTCCCTGACTTCCCTGTGTGCCTGACTTAGTACTTTGTGCCTCACCTTACCTTTCACTCCTGTTTCTACAGGCTGTTTTGACTCAGGTGTTTCTGCTTGTTAAGTGTTATAAGGAGTGGTTGTTCGCTGTCGGGTTGGGCTTTTCTGCTGCTCTTTGTGACTTTTGGAAGTCTGTACGAGAGCTTTGTGCAAACAAAAACCTGTGTGATCTGACAGAGAAGGAAGTGTTTCCCGAGAGATTTGCTGGTGAAGATGTGTCTGTCTTATCCCAACATCGTGAATAATTCCATGGATGTGTCAGTAATGATACTAAAATGCAAGAATTCACAGTACTGCTTCACTGCTTCTTAATTCACTCCTCAAACCATGTCAGAAATAACTCACATGAAGAAGTAATTGTGATGGTCCTGGCCAGACGAGTGACAGACTGGACTCTTTGAGATGAATCATCAAGGCCAGCTTAGATTGAGGTTTGGAGGTTGGTGGTCTTTTGAGAGGTGTCTCTACCCGTGGCAGGGGCTTCGATGTAGATGCTCTCTGTGGTCTCTTCCAACCTAAGCCATTCTGTGGTTCTGGGAAGGAAGATGCGTGGTGGGGTCCTGCATGAATAGTGGGCTGTGTCCCATTACAGAGAGGTCACACCTCGCCTAGTGAAAAAAATGTCACTGATGAGTTTCTGTGACTGAACACTTAATTTCTTGTGTTTATCGGTAAAACTAAATGGAAGTCCTTGTGAGAGACAGATTAAAAGCTTCAGGCACAGTTTGCAGAAGTGTGTGTTTACTGGTAAGATTTATAAATAAGAAAGACTGAAAATGTGATTCTTCCCTTTCCGTTTTACCCACACCTTTCAGTTAGCCACTGTGCTAACTTCAGTACAAGTCTAACTACTCTTCTTGGAGCTGGGAGGTCTCGAACACTGAAACACTTGTTCAGTGCTGTGCTAGGAAAGCAGTTTCTGGGGAAGTGCTTTGTGAAATGGGTCGTTCTGGTTCTCAGCATGGGCTCCTTAAGCCATTTATGTTTACATTGTTTAAGTTCAAGCCTTGTGATGCGTGTGTAGGAAAGCTAAGGTACCTGTCATGCAAGAACGCATGAGGTTCCTTGTGTGGCCCTCTCAAGTGTCACCGTCACAGGGATGGCCGTGCATCTCGCATAAAGAGAAAAATCACCTTTTTATTCAGGATGGTGCTGTTTAACTGGCTGCTGCCTAGACTGGAGACATTAGACTGTGAAGATAGGGAAGGGAAGTGACTATGGGATGATGAGGGAGAAGGTATAAGGACCAAGCCCAGCGCAGCACTGTGTCCTAGACAGGCAGAGGGAAGCTGGAGGCACTGGGGGAGCTGTGGACTGGAAACACTGCCTGCTTCTGCCATGGGTGTTGTGTGCTGAAAACCTGCCTGCCTCCTGCCCAAGCATCAGGGTCTGAGGGGAGGTGAGGAATTAGTGTCATTGAACTCAGAACTAGCCATTTGGAGTTTCTGAGACCTGCTGAAATAAGCAGCAAGTGCTTCCAGGTCACAGTTCTTGGAGGCAGGAGAAGTCTCGCTACTGCTGCCTCTCGGAGTTTGTGCTTGCAGGCACTTTGGAGCCACTTTACTAGTCATAGCCTGCCCACATCTTTCTGTTGTTGAAAGGGAATCTCACGTGGTCCTCTAGCTGTCAGGTCAGAAGGAAAAGCACTGCAGACATTTTCATGTCACACATTTTAGAATACAAGTTTTCCTTGTTGGTAGCAGGGGTTAAACACTGAGGGCAACACGTATAGGCAGACTCAGGTATGTGATATGTTGGACTGTTTTGCAAGGTGCTGTAAATGTTGGCTCTCTGTAACCTGATAGCAGGGCAGGACAGGCCAACTTAATGAAGGAAAATAGACAGCAATGTGAAAGAACTGGAAATTCAAGTCTAGCTGACTAATAGCAGCCTGCTCCAGAGGCTTTGGACTGTTCATATTGCTGACAGCTGACAGCAAATGTGAGACAAACAACAGAAACACTGCCCTAGTCTGCACTTCAGTGTGCAGACTCTTGAAAGACACTGCACAGGTAAGACCCCTGACACTGCTCAACCCAGGAGAGTTGCTGAGTGCAGCCCTGGACATACACATCCTCCACAGGGTTGAAGTACCAGCCTGAGGCTTGAAATCTGCGTCTGCTAGGAAAAGGGGAGACTTCAGCAGGTTCACTGGGGGTTGGTCTGTGTCCCTCTCTGGCAGGTGCACAGACATCAGTTAAATCCAGACTTCTGCAGCCACTCAGACACTCGAGTGTACAAATGCAGTCACACCGTGTCTCTATGACCTCAGCAGAGAGTGATTTTGAACTTTATTAAATGTTAGATTCCTTCATGCTTGACAGTCCAGTTGGAAAGGTTTAAAAAGTTAAAAAAGTTTAAATGGAGAGCCGCAGGGTGCAAAAACATCTGTGTTTCAGGAGTTGTAGTGGGGATGTTCACCGAGCTGGGACTGGTACAGCATCTTCCACAAAGCGTGGAAATCGTCCTGTGGGAGTGTCAGTCCCTGGTCTAGAGTTACCGACACTTGGCTTGGCTGAGAAAGGTTGCTTGGAATAAGGGACTTCTGTCTTGAACCCTATCTCTGCTGGCCTTTTCTGGCTTTCTTTTTCATTTCCCGCCCTTAATTCCCTGTATTTTGTGTGTGTTTGTACTGCATTTGGAAACAAAAGGTGCTTTTCTGGGTAAATTAATTATTGCCTGCAGGTGATTTAAGAGCAGCGGCCGTGGTGCTAATTTGTGGGCAAAGTAGTTTTTGGAGAGCGGCAGACAGCTTTATCTCAGTGCTGGGTACAGACTGGCAGCGGGTAATTTGTGAAGTCGGGCGCTTGGCCAGAGCAATTTTATCCGGTTTCACCTGATCTTTCTTCCTCCTCCTGCCACTGCTTCGTGCTCTGTTGTGTGTGCGGTCGTCGAAGAGCAACCTGCTGCGCTGAGTAGTTTGTCCACCCTCCAGCCTCTCTTACAAGTTTCTTCATGACCTGTTTTAGTTGTCTTGGAGCTCAGCCCTTCTGCTGTCTCTGTGCTGAGCCCTTTTGAAATCAGTGACATCTGACTGATCTGTAGCCCTCGCGTTATAGTTACTGGTAGGATTATGGTTTTGGTGGTTCTTACAGAGTGCAGGTAAATGCCAGGATCATTTTGATATGCCTTTCAAAACATTTTCTCAGTGTCCCAGGAGTAATTCCTTGAGTTTGCAGGAAGTTCTGAACCAGATTTGGGGTTGTATTGATGTACAGTTTGATCAGGATCCTTTTAAACCAGCCCCTTGAGGTTCTGTGAAGCACAAAACCCAGTAACAGGTCTTTGATACTGGTGCCGTTTAGTAACACTGACGATTTGTTATCTTGTGACAGCCGTAAAACCTGTTCTGTCTCTGCACATGTACTGTGGGATAGAACCTCGTCACATACTGAGTGTTGTGGGAGAGGAGGGGATGAGAGACCTTTTGTTTTCCTTTCCCCCTAATTAGTGCCACTTCCCACTTGATGTGCTGGACTGTGTGGATGTGTGTGGTGTCTATTTGTTCTGCTGTTGGGACGTTCAATACAGTGGTGGTGTTCCTGGTGGAGAATGTGTGAGTCCAGAAGGGAGCGGTTACAGCTTACAACAAAAACGACACCAAAGCCCTGCCCATGGGGATGTCTGATTGTGATCTGTGTTACTGGAGGTTTTCTGTTTTATAATAAATTCTTACATAATGAGGCTGATGCAGTCTAACTACGTGGAGCTGTTTTTAAAACATTCTAAAATTTTCCTAGGCTTTTGGCTTCTGGAGCAAGTACATCTAGGCTGATGCATTTTTAATTGCTCTCCTTTCAACCCTTCCAAACTAGTTGCTTCTTAGCGTAATTGAGTGTCTCTTTGTTGACATTTTATCAGCTGGGAAATAGGAGCTCAGGATTTTTCCCTTCTTTTTACCAACAGTGGTGAATTAATTGCAAAGGCAGAACTGAGGGACAGACCCAAGTTAGTAATTCCCGAGGGTTTTAGATCAACAAACCACACTGCCCTGTTTCCGCACTGGCCACGGGTACCGTTGTGCAGGAGCAAGAGGAGAACGGTTCTTTGCTGTGTTACTGTTCTAAGCTGGTCCTTGGATCCAGTCTGTGTTGCTAAACAGGGCTCTGCTTGTGGAAATGTTCTTCATGACAAAACCTGATGGGTCTTAGGATAAGAGACCTTTAGATAGCCCATCACCGACCAGTTCATAGAAGGCCTGGCACTCACAATGTCAGTTGCCGGGAAGCTCAGTGTGAGAGTGTGCTTGTGGCCAAGGTTTGTCATGTGGCAAAGGTCTAACTTGCACATCAGCTTTTCCCTTTTTGGACAGTAACTACATAGTCAGCTTTGCGCGACTGAGGTGTTAGTGATACTATTTCTCAGGCTGATGGGCTGACTACTGAGTTCTCACAGGCTTGGCAGACTGTGTGAGCTCCCTGTGGTCTGCCTCACAGGATCTGCCTCACATCTTTTTTTGTTTGGCCTTCAGTGCATGAGGGGAAGATCAAGCAAAATAGTCTCGCAGCAGCACCGAGATGCGATGAGCAGAAATGGGTGGAGTTGACTGAAGTGAAGCAGAGAAGGAGCACTTCTCTGCTTCCTCGTACATACTCTTGTGTGTGTTGTGGGGCTTTTGCTTCTTTGGTAGCCAAAATAGGTACATCAGAAGTAAGAAGTCAAGTCGGTGGTAGGACACATGTTTCGTGTGTTTATGTTGGTGTATGCTTATGGACATATGCATGCACACAACACCAGGGATAAAGGGTGTTTGTGTAACTGCAGCTGGCAGGTGTGTACAGGCATCTGTACAGGCATGCAGAGGAAGGGCAATGCACCAAAACAAGTCTGCACGGCTTTGAAACTGACTGTAGTTCAAGTGATGCAGCTTCTCTGTGAGCTGCAGCTTTGCTAACCCAAATCCCCTGTGAAAAGTTTCAAAGCCCCACAGATAGCCGAGGCTGCTGGGTCACACAGCTACTTGTGAAAATGCACCCTCATCTGTTTTATTTGTGTGTCTTAAGTACCAAAAGTGCACTTTGGGCAGCTGCATTTTGGTGTTTCAGGGTACTAAGCAGGTTTGATTGGAGTGGGGAGAGGGGATATGATCTCTTAACAGTTTAGGATGAAATGGAGGGCTGGCATTGTGATGTCCCACCTCCCTTACCTGTTCTCTTACACCCTGCACCCAGCATGTAGAAATGCAAGACTTGGGTGTTTCCTTCTCAGGGGTCTTGGGAGGTGGGGGAGAGGGTTTTGTGCCCTTCTCTTGCCCAATCAGGTTAGGTTGGCTTTTTCTTGCTCTTCCCATGTGTTCAAATACTTCATGCAGTGCTAAAGAGCTTCAGTAGGAGACTTGAGGAGAGCACTGCGTGCCTCAGGATCTTGTAGTTTGCTGTTTAGGACTGGCTGTTTGGTGATAGTGTGATCTGCTGTTGCTACAGCATTAGTCGGTTGTTTGCAGTGCTCTGCCCCAACGCTGATTCAGGGCTACCTTGACACATCAAACGTGCTGGCAGGAGAGGGCAGAGAGGTTAAAAAGCCTCAGCTGTGGTTTCCTTCAGCTTTCCCACCAGTGCTCTGCCAGTTTGTGGGTTTGTGTGCAGCAGCTGCATCACAGAAATGTGCTGAATCAAAGGAACTGGAAGAGTATCAGGGAACATGGGACAGAGGAAGAGGAAGGTTTTCAGGGGTAGAGGAGTCTGTAAATACTGCTGGAGGTGTTACTGTCAGTAGTCTGGAAAGGAATCTTGCTTCATACTAAATATTCAGGCTAATAGTTGCCCCAGAAAGGTGAAACGTTAAAAAGTGCCATTTTGGTGATGCCAGAAAGGGACTTGCTGCTGCTGTTTGTGCTTTGTGCTCTCTTTAGAGTGAACATGCTTTTGTGGGGCACGGTTTTAGGGAGTTTGAACTGGCTGCATTGGGGCCCATTCCTTCATTTACTTTTTCTGCTTGCTTACAATTAACAAGTCAACCCTCCTATGCTTTGACCTCCTCACTGTGCGTTGTATTGAGACCCCGTGGTGACACAGGCTGCCGTCGAGACATGCTGCACAATGGGGATTTATTGATACCGGTGATTTCTTTGCCCTTAATGAGAGCTCAGCAAAAGTTGCTCTGTTGACTTTGATTATGTTGGTTGCTTTCTGCAGTTTCCCGTAGGCAGTCTGGGTGCTTCTAGAAGATTCCAGGCTGTTCTTTAACACTGTTTCTTTCCTTCATTGGCTGTACCCCCTTACCATGTTGTTTTTCTGTCTCCTGTGGAAATACCAACCCTTCATCATCTCCTCATGTCAAATAGTGTAGATTAATTTGCTGTTCTCCGTTGTCATTTTGCCAACTAGGGACGACCCGAACCTGAGGACGTGGCTCAGAGCCCCTGTTCTCCGTAGCTGCTTAGTCTTGCAGCTAGGAAGTACTAACCTGTGCAGAATGCCGGAGTGGAGTACAGCGTTAGCACTTGTTCAGTGGGGACTGTACGTAACGATCACCGTGGGTGTGGGACGTCTGCATTATGAGAACTGTAATAGCGTTTAGCTTTCCACCCTTTGTAAGAAAACCAGAGTCTACGATGGACTACTTGTACAGCATCTTAAACCGGTGCAGCTCTTCCGAGTCTCTGGCTTGATCCATTCTTAACCTCCACTGTTAGAAAGGAGTTAGACGCTTGTTTGACCTCACCCCAAATAGTCGGTTCTCAGCCCTTCTCTCCCTCATCCCACGTGGTGTCTGGAAGGGCATTTTAGCATTGTGTTTCAGTAAAGTCACAACTTTGACACCTCTAAGCTGGAGCTGATGCTGCAGACTTAGAAAACCAGATTGCCATCACAAGTCGTCAGAGTGCTTTGGGTTGGAAGGGACCTTCTATGGTCACCTAGTCCAAACCCTCCTGAAATGAGCAGGGATGCCTTCAGCTAGGTGAGGTTGCCCATAGCCCCATCCAACCTGACCTTGAACATTGAGCTGTTTCAGCAGTGACTTGGGATTCACGTCTTCCTCTGAATGAAATGGCTAAGCTGGTTCTTGGTTTTGAGTGTATGAATGATTTTACTGCTTTCATAAAAAGAGCACTACAGGATGGTTACAGCCATCTTTAGTGACCGTAAATGGGACTGGACCCTCTGGCAACTGTGCTCAGCCCTGTCCCTGAGTTCCATATCTACGCTATTTCTGAACACATCCATGGAGGGTGATTGAACCCTCTCCCTGGGCAGCCTGTTCCAGTGCCTGGTGCTCTTTTCAGTAAAGGTCTTGCATAAAGGAGCTGTACATGTTAAGGGTTACGCTGGCTGAGTGTTTGGACAGACTGATTAAGAGGTTGTTTCTAGATGATGCAATTATTAGAAGGGGAGAATTTTCAAAGGGATTGAAGTAATTTGTTGTTGCATTCAGCGCCTCGGACTAAGCAAAATCGTTTCTTTTTATTGCCGTGTCTGAATGTTGCTGTTTATGTATTTCTACAACAGTTAGCAAAGACAAAAGCAGACCCTTCCTTACTCTGAAGCTCTGAAAATGTAGTGTATGTTTTATGGATGTGTGGACTGGCTTCCCCTTGTCCAGGGACTGTGTGTAGCCAAGGTTACTGTGCATGGGAGCACAGTTTTGTGTTCTGTACTGTTTGCAGATAATGTCTTTTCTACTCACAGATGGACGTGAAACCGGGCAGAGAGATCTGTGGCATCTTATGGCCAAGACAATAGTCATGTTTGTCTGAGTCCATAGACGGCAGGATCCTGCAACACTTGGAATAATGGAAGCACAGTTTATAAGAATGGACATGGAGGAAAGTATAGCTTGTGTAGGGTTGTGCTGGCAGCTGGGAGAAGCTGCTCTTGTTTTCTGTGGCTGGAGAAAGTGGTCTGGGTTAAAGGACAGTTCTTTTGGGTTAGTTCAGTTCTGTGTTCAGTTTTGGGCACATCAGTGCAAGAAAGACATTGAGGTGCTGGATGAGGTCCAGAGAAGACCAACAAGGTTGGTGAATGGTCTGCAGAACAAGCTTTATCAGGAGTGGCTGACCGAGGAGGCAGAGGGGGGACCTTATTGCTGTCTACAACTACCTGAAAGGAGTGTGTAGGGAGGTGGGGGTTGGTCAGTTCTCGCAATTAACAAGTGATAAGAGAAAATGTTGTGCCAGGGCTAGTTCAGGTTAGACATACGGGAACACTTCTTTATTGAAAAGGATCATCAGGTACTGGAACAGGCTGCCGCCCTGGACATGTTTAGAAGTTGTACATACGGAGCTTAAGGATCACGTTTAGCAGGGGGATTGATAGAAGTGTGTTAATGTTGGACTCCATGATGTTGAAGGTCCTTTCCAACCTAAACAATGCTGTGATTGTATGATTTGGCTGTGTTGTTACTGGCCTGTGGATAATTTGCTATTCCTGTCTACTGCTGAAAAAGTAGTGAAAAATTTCCTGTAAATAATAGTACTTTGGGTACTTCACATTTGTAGCGTTAAATATAAGTGCCCCCTGAAGTGTACTGACTCGCCTTTGACTTTGATCACAGTGTCATTGCTAGATGTTCTTGTAAGAGGATGCAATTTATAAATTCCATGGTGGGTTTGGGGAGAGGTGTAGGGGGGAGGGAACAGTCTACTGTACAGTCACTGGACCTTAAGCACTTGTGTTCGTGCCTGTGGCTTCAGTTAGTTTTAAGTCCTGGCTCAGGTTCTCTCTGGACAATTAGTTTAATGCCCTTTATAAAATAAGTCTCCATCTAGTAGCTGAAGAGGTTCTTATATTTGCCCAGTGATCCTTCAGATGGTTAGAGGAAGTGACCTAAAGTACTATCATTTCACCTCCTTAGACAGTCAGTTTTTTTCTAGGCAGCAATCAAAACAGAAGTGGTGCTTTAATAGATCTCCATACCTGTCTTCTCTTCTGAAAGAGCTGGTGTGTCCCTGCTGGCATGGACTGACCCACTTTGGTCGCTGGCTGTAGGAGATACTGAGCTGTGTGTTGCATGACTCCGTGCTTCATTTCCAGGCTGGCACATGGGATGGTCTGGAATGGGACAGGCTGATCTTACTCCTGCTGTGCTGGCATTTTGTGTGACTTCTCAGTGGTGCTTCTACCTTCCCGCAGCAGGGCCAAATAATTGCGTTTAGGGAAGTTTCTCAGGAATGTCTGGTTGCACGGTTTCAGTGCCATGGCCCAGGCTCTGTTGAAGTCATTCTGCAAAATGGCCAGGGCTGAGGTCGGATAGTCATGGTTCTCAAAGCACATCCTTCCTCTGCTGGTGCTCTCATTAATGCAGCTGTTCTCTAGTTAGGGTTGTGGCTGCTCTTATGAACCTTTCAGTAGCTAATTAAGGCATGCTTTGGAAGTTGGGGAGGTTCTCCTGGTTACATCATCTTGGGTTTCCTGATTTCTTAGAAGGGTAGGGTCGAGAGACTTAAATGCTTGAGCGCTCTTCCATCGCTCCTTAGGAATTTGGGAATACCACAGTCTATATGAGAAAAACAGCTGTTATTTTTCCTAGAATGAGGGAGTATTAGCCTGTGACATCCTCCCTAATTAAATTGCTTGGCTCTGGGAAGAGGAAGATGCGCCTTCTTTTTGTTTGTTCAGTTGTTGCTGCAAAAACAAGGTGAAGTTGAGTGTCCTGTGCAAAGCAGATGTGATTCCTCACCAGTTCCACTGAAGTCACCTAGATCTTTCCTGGAGAGTCTCATTCTGGGTGGATATGAGATGTATTTCTGCCCTGTGTTCTTCTTTCACAGCAACTTTTAATCAAAGGCACTGTATAGAATTCTGATCACAGCACTACGGGTTGCGGTTCTGCTTCCCTGAAAACATAGAGGTTTAAATTCCTAGGCACCTGTGTCCACCCTTCCTGGTTTTGAGACACCTGTTTCTATTTTTTGAAGCAGCTGACCTTTCTGTCAGTGTCTTGGTCACCTCAGTTGTGTGAAAAAGGTTCCGCTTTGTGCTATCCTTTTTTCCCAGATGAGCAAATGAAAGCATAGGGCTGCAGGCCCCATCCCTCCAGGGGGGCTTTTTACATTCCCTAGTTTGGGGGTTTTTTCCCCCTTGCTATTGTACCGAGCAGTTTTTTTGCCTGTTCTAATTTGCTGTGATGCGGTCACTGCTGTTTCCTTCCCGCTGCCCGTGAGCCTCTGGTGGAGATAAGGATATGTTTACAGTGCACTTTTAACAAGAGGCTGAAGGTCTGCTTCGTGTAGGACCTTGGGGACTCTCTGGATTGTGCAAAGAATTTGTTTACTGGTTTCATTTGTCTGACACTGGGAATCAGGATCTGGAGCAAATTGTACTTGCAGAACAACAACTGTGCTGAATGTGAACTGTGTGTGAAAAGGAAAAATGATCTGCTTGAGAGGTTGTGCAGCTGAGTGGGTTAGTCGGAGTTGTGTGGTTGTACTCCGGATAGACCTTAAAGATGGGAGGCACTGGTTAATGCAAAACCTGTACGTGTGGATCTGGTGAAAACGTGGAGTTTCTTTCTGTTAACTTCTGCAACCTTTCCTTAGCGTCGTGCTTTTGATGTGGAGCACTTTGACATCGCGCTTCATGAAACAGTTTTATTTTTAAGGGAATAAGGAAAACTCACAAATGTTAAACAAATACAAAACAAACACCTCTAGAAGTACAAAGGCGTCTGACTTCCTTGAAGTTAGAGCAGTTATAGTTTAGAGCAGCCTATGTGGTCACTACTGCTATTTCACCGGAGCTAAAGCTCCTTAATTCCTTGGTTAAAACCTTCTTTTAATTGTTTACCCTCCACAGGGATAAAGGCTGCCAGGGTGGGAAGAACAGCTCAGGAAAGGATTTCCCTCAATTTGTTCCCCTTGGAGAAGAGAAGAACCTGGAAACATCCATGCTCTGAGAAATACGAACGCTAGTGCTTGACTCATTGTGTGATCCAGCCTTTCTGCCCCGCTGGACCTTCGTAACGTGCTGTTTCACCTTCAAGAACGTCTTTCGTTGCATGTGGAGCTGCGACCTGGGAATGCAGTATTATGGCAGCAGTTGTGCAGCAGAATGAACTCGTGTTTGAGTTTGCCAGCAACGTCATGGAGGATGAGCAGCAGGTATGAAGTGCTGTGAGAAACTGTATTCGTGCACCTTGGTGCTAGGAATGTTATGGAAACAGGAGGAAAAAAGTGCTTTGAAACACAGAAAAGCACATGTTGAGGTCATCAGTGTTGCAGCAGATCTCTGTGCAGTTGCAAAAGCTTCCCGTTGCTTCCTGTAACTTGTATGGGCTGAACAGAAAGTGGTTGAAATGTCCTAACTTATCAGCATTGCAGAGACATCCTTCTCCAAAAGTGTCTTTCCTGGGCTGCTGATTCGTGCCAGTACAATCCATCCATCCATCCATTCCTGCGCGACCAGAGTTCCCCCAGTTTGGGTGTTTGGCTGCATTTCTAATGTTGCTGGCGTGCTAGGATACAATTCTGGGTAAAAGCAGTGCTCACAGTACAGAGGCCTGGGAGCAGCAGCAGCTACCTGCTGGCTGCTCTCTCTAGATGGATTCCTGAGTTGTGTTTGTGTGCACCGGCTGTTCAGAAATCAGCTTCAGAGTGATTTAAGCTGGTTTCTTTCACACTGCAGGGAAAATAGGGGTGTTTCTGTCTGTGGAGGCTCTCAGTGAGTTAAACCACATCCTGTGAGTCCTGAGGCTTCAGTGACAGATTCTTGTTGTAAAACTGAGGCAGCTCCTCCATAGCTGCTGGTTAATAGTCAGGTTTTGCATTTATGAACAGAAAATTAGGTGTCTGGGTACTGTGGAGAGACAGTTCTTAAAAGGCTGAGCAGTGCCACAACAACCTGTTCCTGCTTTTGTGCACGAGAACAGCATCTGTCCTCCTCTTTCGGCGTCATGATGTTGTCTCTGGGATTTCTGTGGCCTGATACTTGGCTGGGTCAGTGTCCTGTTTCTGTTGCGAGGGTCATGTGATGGTTTCAATGAATGGAGTGTTGTCTATGTCTAAAGTGCTAACTCAGTTTTGGGTGGAACTGGTAATGTGACTTCCTTCCCTGTATTTTTCCAGAGCTTGTGGTAGCCTGGGGATTTAGATACGGGAATAGCACCATCATAGTTGAAAATGAGCCTTATTTATTGCCTTTGCTTGTTCATTCCTGGCTTCACCAGAACTGAGATGGGGAGGGCTTCTTCTGTGGTGTCTAGAAGTGGTTGTGCAAGCAAACATAGTTTTGTGCAGTTTAGCTCTGCATTCTGCCTCTTGAAATTTCATCACACACTTACCTGAAGAACTGAAAAGCACTGAGCAGGGTGGTAAAACCTCCCTAAAGTGAGCCCTGTCAGCATTAGAGCAAACTCAGCCTTGGCATTTATCTTATAACCTAAAGAAGCCCTGCCCCAGATGGAGCCTGAGGAAAGAAGGTGAAACTTGAAGGTGAAGAAACTGGAGATGAGAAAGGCCTGAGAGAGAGCGCGCATAGGAGAAGGTCTGTGACTGTCATCAGTCAGATGCAAGCGCCTCCTAAATCGCAGAGTGGACTTTGTTCAGATATCAATCGTGCAGGTAGCTGGCTGCACAAAGGTCGAATCGTAGACTTGTAGAATAATTTGGGTGGGATGGGACCTCTGGAGATCTAGTCCAACCCCCCTACTAGAGCAGGATCACCTAGAGCAGCTCACACAGGAACACGTCCGGGAGGGTTTTGGAGACTGTACAGTCTTTGTGGTCAGCCTGTCCCAGTGTTCTGTTACTGTGAAGAAGTTTTCCTCATGTTTGGGTGGAACGTCTTGTGTTCTAGTTTGTGCTCATTGGCCCTTGTCCCGTTGCTGGGTGCCACCTAGAAGAGTCCAGTCCCTTCCTCTTGACACATGCTCTTTAGATATTTGTAAGTATTGATCAGATCTTAAGGTAGATCTTACATACTCTGTGGTAGAGAAGGAGTCCTGCACAGGGAAAGTCTGGGAAGCTGGAGTTCAGCTCAGCTCCAGCTTCTTTAGGATTTTTTAGTGCAGTGTTAACCCTCTAAATTGCTTATTGCTTATACCTGATTGTTCTGTTTTTATAGCAGAGGAACCTAATTCTTCTCCTGAAGATGTAAAGTTCTGGGCAGACTGATTGCATTTAGGGGTGGATAACGCAATTTGTGTATTTTGCGGAAATTTTAGGTCTGGAGGTGCTCTGTGTCGGTCAGAAGCATTTTTTGAGCTTTACCAGCATACAGAAGGGGTCACAGTTGTGCACAGATATCCCTTAACTGATCTGTAGAAACTGATCAGTAGAGTGCCCCCCAAAAGCTGGTGTGTCAGCTGCACTGATACTGTTTTTGTCAAAACTTTGCTTGAAACACTTGTGCCAAGAGCTGTCAGGACATGGAACAGTTGTGGGTGAAGGTCTACATGGCAGCTACACTCACTGTTTCAGGGAAGTCATAATTCATGGCTTCCAGCTTTCCTTTTCATGGATCTGTTTTGGGGTTTTTTTTTAAGTCTTAGTTAAACAATCGTAAATTATGAGCAGCCCATTTACAGATGGAAGCATTCAGGCAATTGCCAGCAAGAGGGCCTGGACCACGTGGCCCCATGTGAACAGGAAAAGCTCTCTTATCGGCTTTATCCTTTTCCATTTAGAAAATGGGATTTTTTTTTTTTCTTGAAGGGTTCATTTATCACATTTTGCATATATGGTGATGGAGAAATGAGATTAAAATGTCCTTATAATTGTAAGAAGGGAACAAGCAGCTTGCAGTAATGGTCCTGATAACCTGGCATTTATCTTCTTCCAGCATCCCCCTCTCAAAGTGGGTAATTTATCGCATGCTGGCCATGGGAACACTCTTCAGGAGTCAGGATTCTGCCTCTGCTGTTGGCACAGGAAGAGAAAACCCGGCTCGTTTTGTAGTCACAGAGGTCGCTTTGACTAGTTCTGTTCGGTTACACATGTAAAAACCATAAACAGCCACTTGTATTGCTGATCTGAGTTTGGTGCTCCTGTTAGAGAATTTGTTTTGTTCACTAACATTTTTCTCTTTTCATTTCCCACGTAGCTTCTCTTCGCTCCTGTCTTATTACCTGAACTTCCTCCCACCAGTCACTCATTCGCTCACTTGCACAAAGCGTATTCCAAACCACCAGTGTGTTCCACCCAGTCACCATAACCCTGGGACAGATCACCTTTTCGGCAGGACTTGGAGTATGAAAGACAGACTCTCTAGAGCAGAGGAAATTCCCCTCCTTATTGTCAGTTTCCACAGTCAGGATGATGTTTTGATCCTCTGTCGGATGGTGGCAGAGTTTAAAAGAAACCCTTTATCACAGTCAACATGGCCCTTCTGCACCTTTGAACGTGTATGAAGTTGTTCCTGTGTCTAGAACAACAGAGCCACAGGAAGCTTTATCATTGAATCATAGAATGGTTTAAGTTGCCAGGGCCTTTAGATACCATCTAGTTCCAACACCCCTGCCATGGGCAGAAACAACTCCCAGTAGACCAGATTACTCAGAGCTCCATCCAACCTGGCCTTGAACACTTCTGAGAAGGAGGCATCCACAACTTCTGCGGGCAGCCTGTTCCAGTGCCCTATAATGCTCACAGTGAGGAATTTCTTGCGAAGATCTAACATACCCTTATTTTAGCTTGAAACCATTCCCGTTGTCCTGTCTCTGGTGTCCCTCATAAAAAGTCCTTCTCCAGCTTTCCCGTAGGCCCCCTTCAGGTACTGGAAGGCTGCTATAAGGTGCCTCCTGGAGCCTTCTGTTCTCCAGGCTGATCAACCCCAACTCCCTCAGCCTGTCTTTGTAGGAGATGTGATCCAGCCATCTGATGATCACGGCCATCTCCTCCTCTAGCTTCGCTCCTAACTGGGAGTCAGGTGCTTTCAGTGGAGTCAGGAACACCGCAGAGGTACTGAGGTGAGATTGTGCCTCTCAGCAGTAGCTTTTAAGAGTGAATGAAATACTTGTTAACGAAATCACAGCCAGTTTCAGATATCAAACAGAAAAGTGATGCTGGCTCCAGCAAAAATGCCTTTCAAAGGAGATGTGTTTGCAGTTGTGTGAGTGCTTTTCCCTCTGAAATTGTGTGTTCATGTCAGTCTTTTGTCTTCAGAACCGTACATACGTTGTACCTCGACAAGATAGGCATTGGACGCAGGTGTAACCATGGTTTGAAAATAAAAAGCCACAAGAGGTGATACAAACTGACTCTTCTTGTTATTCATTTAGAGAAAACCACATCTGAAGTGTCTGACCAAGAGTGGATGCTTTTCGCTTCGTCTGCGGCCTTTTGGAAGCTAGATGGCCAACATATACAATGTTAGAATCATTGAGCATGGAAAAGACCCTTAAGATCATCAAGTCCGACCATTAATCTTTTTCGCCAAGCTCACTGTTCCAGTGCCTGATGACCGTTTCAATGAAAGTTTTTCCGTATGTCTAACCTAACCCTGTCCTGGCTCAGCCAAGGCCATTTCATCTTGTCCTGCCACTTGTTCCTTGTGGGAAGAGACCAACACTCACGTCTCTACAACCTCCTTTCAGGTAGCTGTAGACAGTGATAAGGTCTCCCCTCAGCCTTCCCTTCTTCAGACTAAACAGCCCCAGCTCCCTCAGCCGCTACACATCGGGTTTGTTCTCCAGACCCTTCACCAACCCTATTGCCTCTCTTTGAACCCACTCCAGCACCTCAGTGCTTTCTTGTCTTGAAGGACACAAAACTGAACATGGTGTTTGAGGTGCGGCCTCACCAGCACCAGGTACAGGGGGACGATTACTTACCTGCTCCTGCTGGCCACACAAGCCAGGATGCCACTGGCCTTCTTGGCCACCTGAGCACATTGCTGGCTCAGAGTTACCCTGTGATTAATCCACACTCCAAGGTCTTTCTGTCCAGCAGTTTTGCGGTCCCTCTTCCCCAGGCCTGCAGTGTTGCACTGGGTTGCTGTGGTCCAGGTGCAGCACCTCGAGTTTAGTCTTGCGGAGCAGATCGTGCTTGATCACAGGAATCAGATCAGCTGCTGCTGAGTGCAGGACAGCAGTGCTGGTCAGCACCACGAGAGTGTTTTGGTCAGCAGTGACAAGGGGATGTTGGTTCTTTGGTACTCACATTTCACAGTGGAGTACTGTGTGATACACAGAGGGATTTGAGGAACTAGGCTGAGAATGAGTGACAGTCAGCTGGTTTTCTCTGGGCTTCATTTACGCTTCTGAAATAGTTGTTATTGCTTGTCTCCAGGAGAGAACAGCAGTGCTGGAAGTGATTGTGCCTCTTGGAGGCCAGGTCAGCATTAGAGAAGGGTGGTGCTGAGCCAGGGTCATATTTTTTACCCGGAAGAACCTAATGTGAGGCCTGTCCTAAGCACAGGTGACTCAACATGTTGCTGCGGTTACTGCATGTTGAGCTAATACCAAGGTGAAAGTAGGGAGGAAGGAGCACCGTGCTTCCAAGATACAGGCAGCTGGCCATTTGCTGGTGACTCTGTAGGAGATGGTTGCCTATGGCAGTGTAGACACTCTAGTGCCACCACCCTGTTATGGTCAGTGCAGTCATAGATGTTTTCAGGACATGTTTCACCCTATTGCAAAATAGGAGCCTAAAACTGAGCATGAAAAGGAAGCCCTAGAAACACCTTTTTCTCTCTTTGGCTCAGAGCGAAAGGCTCTAGAGTTCCAGCAGAAGTCCAAGTGCCTGTACGCAGCAGCCCGAAGGTAAGGTGAGATGATCTCCAGCCTTGGTGCTTACGAACTAATGCAGGATGAGAATTCTGGAGTCTTCTTACTCACAGGTTCCCTGTAGAAAATCCATAGTGTTTAACTGCTTAATAGTTACTGTAGGTACATGCGAAAGCCTGTACTCTTCCTGCTTGCAAGGTGACAGGAGCCTGACGGGAGCACTGTGTGTAAGAATTGTTTTAGATGTAGCCCCATATGTGGGAGGACAGTACATGCACATTGCATCCTGAAAGTCGCGTACTGTGGTGTGTTGCTGGGACTGAGGTGTTTCAGGGAATGGGTTTTGTCTCAGTGATGAGGCTCCTTTAATAAACCATCTTCCTTCTAGTTTATGGAGCATGTAGTTGAAAATAAACCCTCTCTTTAGTGCACACAGTGTTTTATTTTTCTTCTCTTTGCTTATCTCTGTGCTCAACATCTGGCAGTGTGATTGAGCAGGAGGGCTTTACTTAGCTGGCCTTACCTTTGTTCGTCTTCAGTGAACTCCTGCCATGTTGCTGCGTTTGGAAGCTCATGTGAGCACAGTAGGCAGGCCCTTTGCTTTCGGTTCTGTTGGGGTTTTTGTTTAGCAGACTGTCCATGGCAGTAGCCGGTAGAAATACCAGGTTTGTTTCTTAATTCTTCATCCTGGTTGCCCTTGACCGCAGTTGTTGCTGAGACACGTTTTACAAATCGCAGAGTGATGTAAAGTGGTAATTAAGGCCTTTTAAACTTTGGAATTGCACTTTCTACTGTCATTACTGAGATTCCAGACTCTTCCCTAGCCGTACCCCTTGTCTGCACTGAGTTGATAGCTCTGACACCTGTTTCTGTTGTAGGCAGTGAGTGACGTGGCAGGACTGTGAGACGTGAGCAGTCCCTAAGCCCGATCCTAATCCTGTGGCTGGGTGTTGTTCTGGTGTGGTTAGATACAACCCTGCTCGGTCCATGTGTGTCTGTGCTCTTCTGCAGATGGTAAGAGCAGACAGACATAGGCTGTTGTTTCTCAGAAATGGGTTTAGCAACTGCTGGGGTTGTTTTGGGGTTTTCCTTAAGCTTGTTGCATTTCTAATTTGATTTATTTGTATGTTGAGGGAGCCTTTGATTGACACTAGACTTCCTTTGAGCCTGCTCTGCTGTCATCAGCTGTGACTTGCTTACTGCAAATTACATCTCAGAAGACTCCCTTTGGAAAGCAGTAACTGGCATTTTCTGGAAACCTCTTCCTGCTGTGTGGTCCCCTTGTCAGAGAGCGTGCATCTCATTGTTACTGCCAGTCAGCCTGATTTCTGTTCTCCCAGCTGCCTCTTCTCTGTCTGCTATCAAGAGAGAAAGATGATGTCTGAAGGCAGACTTGGGAAGAAGAGTGGTTGAGGAAATGAAGTCAGGCTGTTGAAGCCATGGGGATTGTAGGGGGAAGGTATTACAGCTCTTAGATGGAGTACGCCCTTGCTCTTGAAGGAATAGTGATCTTCATGGGAAAGTTGGTGCCTAGTGAAAGCTTCCTCCAGCCCTGACAACCACCAGACTCCTCACCCTGCAGCCTGACAGTCAGAGCAAACATGAAAGTGCTTGCAGGAAGGTGCTGTGAAGTTCGGTGTTCGCTGTGCGCTGCCATGGTGCCTGCTTGTATGCTGCAAGATAGTGGCCATGAGAATCTGTTGGTACGTACTGGAGTAAACTATTAGATACCACATTGATATTCAGCCTCTGGCTCATAGTAGTGGGCCCATAGTGTTTGGTTTTATGTGCTAAGTATCATCTGGTTCTTTGGTTCCCGTCTGTTGGTCTGATACCCAGGCGAGGCAGTACAGCTCTGCTGAAGCATTATGCAGCGAGCAGTTAAATTAATGTAGTCCCTATCATTATTTTAATTCTCTTTTTCCCAACCCCCAGCTCGGTGATCCATCCATTTTCCCTGCCGTCATCGTGGAGCATGTTCCTAGCGCAGACCTCCTCCATAACTACTCTGGCTTAACCTGTGTGGATGAACGCAATGACATGATCACCGAGAGCTCGCTGGACGTCGCAGAGGAGCAAATCATAGACGATGACGATATCACCCTCACAGGTTGGCAAAAAGAACATTTCTGTGCCATGTTTTTGCACTGAGATGGCCGTGGCTGACAGTGGAAAAGAGCTTAGTGACAAAAAAAGAGCAGTGTACAAGAGAGAGAAGATGGCATTAATACTGCTAGGAGAAGTACAGCAATGTGCCCTGGTGGCCAAGAGGGCCAGTGGGATCCTGGGGTGTATTGGGAGGAATGTGTCCAGCAGATCGAGGGAAGTTCTTCTCCCCCTCTACTCTGCCCTGGTGAGGCCTCATCTTGAGTACTGTGTTCAGTTTTGGGCCCCCCGGTTTAAGAGGGACAAGGATCTACTGGAGAGGGTCCAGCGGAGGGCTACGAGGATGATTAGGGGACAGGAGGGCATGGCTTATGAGGAGAGGCTGAGGGACTTGGGGCTTTTTAGTCTGGAGAAGAGAAGACTTAGGGGAGATTTGATCAATGTTTATAAGTATCTGAAGGCTGGCCAGGAGGGGGGGGACAGGCTCTTTTCACTTGCTCCCTGTGATAGGACAAGGAGCAATGGATGTAAGTTGCAGCAGAGGAGGTTCCGCCTCAACACAAGGGGGAACTTCTTTACTGTGAGGGTCACGGAGCACTGGAACAGACTCCCCAGGGAGGTCGTGGAGTCTCCTTCTCTGGGGACTTTCAAGGCCCGCCTGGATGCGTTCCTCTGTGATCTGTGTTAGATAGTTTTGTCCTGCTCTGGCAGGGGGGTTGGACTCGATGATCTCTTGGGTCCCTTCCAACCCCTAACGTCCTATGATCCTATGAGAAGGCTGCCAGTCCCCGCTGCGCAGCTGATAGTGGTGAAGAGTTTCATTCATCAGCAGAGATTAAGATAGAGGTCTGCTCGGAGTACCAACAAGGTTTTAATTTGCTCTTCATAGGGTTTGTTTGCTTTACTTTAGTGGTTGATAGGTAGCTCAGTAACATGCATGCCAAGCAGCAGCTTGAGCAGATAGGCTACTTTTGATTTCCCGAGGGTACGCGGTTGGCCGCAGGATGTGCACATTAGCTGACTTAGTGGGGTCAGTGCGCTCAGCAGAGTGTTGATTTGGGATCTCTGTGCCTGAAGTACAGTTGTTTTGTGTACAGGTCTGTTAGCCAAGGGAGCCCAGAGAGAAAACCCTTCTCAGAAGGAAAGCTCAGAGATGCGTTGTGATTTTTAAAGAGCAGCAACTGGCCTGACTTGTGTGTTTGAAGCACTTTTGCCAAACAGGCATGAGAGGTGGGGCAGGTGCCTCGCAAAGAGGAGGATCTATTTCTGTGTCTTCTTTTAGCCCGTTGTCTCTGCGGCTGCATTCAGTGATGGCTTTGACATCATATCCAAAGGCTTGAGTTGGTACAGTCTTTTACCACCAAAAGCAAAACAAGAAGCTCAACAAAACCTGAGATGAGGAGCATTTCACAGACTCATTTGGCAGGAGCTGTTGTCAGTAAATCTGGTAGAAATGGCTCCTTTTGTAAATGTTTTTGTGTTTAGCTGTGAATTATCTGTGAACAGGCTGTTGTGGCACCAGTGAGGTCTCTGGTTATTCCAGGCAGGTTTTTACACACTAAATCTATACTTCAAGTTGAGAACCATTCGCTTGCCATTGACATTAATTATTCACACTGCAACTGCCATCTCCTGAGGGGCTTGCCGAAGGAAGCACCACTTACTGCTGCTGTGTGAATCACAGAACATTAGGGATTAGAAGTGGCCTTGAAAGATCATCCAGTCCAATCCCCCCGCCACAGCAGGATCACCTAGACCAAGTCACACAAGAACATCTCCGGGCAGGTTTTAAACATCTCCAGAGAAGGGAACTCCGCAACCTCCCTGGGCAGCCTGTTCCAGTGCTCCATTATTCTTGCTGTGAAGTAGTTCCTTCTGATATTTGTATGGAACCTCCTATGTTCCAGCTTACAACCATTGCCCCTTGTCCTATCACTGGGTGCCCCTAAGCAAAGCCTGGCTCCATCCTTCTGACACCCACCCTTCTCATATTGATCAACATTCATGGGGTCACCCCTGTTTTCCCAGCTCAAGAGCCCCAGCTCCCTCAGCCTTTCCTCAGCAGAGAGAATCTCCACTGCCTTCATCATCCATGTGGCTCTGTGCTGGACTCTCCAGCACCTCTGTGTCCTTCTGGAACTGAGGGGCCCAGAACATTCCAGATGTGGTCTCACCAGGGCAGAGTAGAGGAGGAGAAGAACCTCGTTTTGTAGCAGACCATTTCTGTGAGTCCATATTTGCTGCAGTGCTGGGTGTGTGAGTCCCTACATCTGTGAGTGATTGTGAAACTCCGTGCCTGTGAGAGCTCTTGTTAGCGCGTTTTTCTTGTTACTGGTCACATGAGAAGGTTTTGCAAGTTGCTGCCAGAGGCTGGAAAATATGTAATCCGTGTAACCGATGGTGTCCGAGGCTTTCTGGGAGAGTTTGGAGGCAGACAAGAACCGTATTGTTCCCATCCATTGTCGTTCAACCAATCTGGTTGTCTTTAGAGGTAAAGTGCTTCGAAAACCACAACTGCCACTTAGCAGGGATTGTTGTTGGAAAGGAGGAATTAGCTAATTGCCAGTTTCACGCTCTCACCAGCTACTCTGTGTGCTGGGAGTTTCCTCGAAAAGGCAAGTGGATGAGCCCTGACTGGGTAGGTTCCAGAACTGCTGCTGAAAGCTACTGCTCAGAATGCAGGTACTGCTGGCAGCTCTGTCCTTGGTTTCAGGGGGGTATGCAGCCTGACTCAATTAGGGCAGAACTGGGGGGCTCCCAATTCAGAGATGAGGATGTTCTTCTGCCCCTCTACTCTGCTCTAGTTGGACCATATCTGGAGTATTGTGTCCAGGTTTGGGCCCCTCAGTTCAAGAAGGACACGGAGCTGCTGGAGGGAGTCCAGCCTAGAGCAACGAGGATGGTGAAGGAAGTGGAGCACCTCCCTTATGGGGAAAGGCTGAGGGAGCTGGGTCGCTTGAGCTTGGAGGAGACTGAGGAGTGACTTCATTAATGCCTGTAAAAGGGTGGGTGTCAGGAGGATGGAGCGAGGTGCTTCTCAGTGTCATCTAGTGATAAAACAAGGGGCAGTGGGTGTCAGTGGGAACACAGGAGGTTCCGTATAAATATCAGAAGGTATTTCTTCCCAGTGAGAGTGACAGCACTGGAATGGGCTGCCCAGGGGGCTTGTGGAGTCGCCTCCTCTGGAGATGTTTAAACCCACCTGGATGTGTTCCTGTGCTGCTTGGTCTAGGTGACCCTGCTGTGGCAGGGGGATTGGACTGGTTGATCTTTAGAGGTCCCTTCCAATCCCTAATGTTATGTGATTCTGTCTGTCCACTGCAGGCAAGAGTCAACTGTGGCTACAGCTGCCCGCTTGAACTGCGAGGCTGCGGCCAAAGAGATCCTGTTCAAGCACAGCTCGCTGTAGGCTGCGTCTGACATGAGGTTAATCGTAACTGGAATTTCCCACCCACTCTTATTTTCCAGCTGCTGTTCTTCTTTCTCCCTTCTTTGAATGTTTTCAGTCCTTTCAGTCACCGCCACATGATGCGTTTGAGAGAGGATGGACTTTATAAAGGTCGTCATCATTCCTTACGAAAATGTTCTTGAGAGCGAAGTTCACAGCAAAGCGAAACTGAAACCCCACTGTTAGCAGCTGAACGTTGCTGAGAGGTGGCTGCCTAGTGTGCGGATTGTCCTTTCTGTTCTAAAGGTGCCAGAGATGTTCAGTACTGTTTGGTGACCTTACGTGAAGCTTCTCTTTTCGCCTAAACTGACTGGAACGAGCAGCAGGTCTGCTGACCCTGAAGAAGTTTTTTATGGATATGTCTGCAGAATGATGGACGCTGGTACGTTTTTCCGTATACAGGATGCAGCGTCAGCCCTTCAGAACCCAGATATCACACATCGGTGATTTCTTACCTGTAGAATGAATTATAGCCTGTAGAAAACTGTAAGAACGGCGTCTGTTTCACATGGCACCCAGCGGAAATGTGCCTAATAACCAACTTTTTAGTTAGGTCAATGCTCGTGCTGTAAGTTTTGTATACCAAGCAGTGAGACGTGCCTTAGCACCCACCCCTTTGGGAGTACTTCTCCCTGGAAAGGCTGTAGTGGCAGTTCGAACGGCTGTTTGCTGCCAGTGTTATGGGATTCTAAATTACTAATTACTGAGAAGAGCCTGGTCTCATCCTTGTGACACTCACTCTTCAGATATTTATAGGCATTTATGACATTCCCTCCTCAGTCTCCTTCTCTCTAGGTTAAACAGCCCCAGCTCTCTCAGCCTCTCCTCATAAAGAAGATTCACCAGCCTCCAGTGAGAGTGGACAACATTTGTGCTTCAGTGCCCTGAGCTCCAGTCCAACTAGGGAGCATGAAGTGTGCATTTTCACAGAGTGATAGCAGCGCTTAGTAACCAGTTCAGAAGTTAACTGGCAGCATTTGAAAGTGCAGTGACGTTTGGCTGGTGCATTTGGTGAGGCGCTAGCGTTGGTGGCAAGAGCCAGCCTGGTCAGGTAGGAGAGTGAAGGCAAAGGCAAGTTGAGTGCTGCCGTCCTGCACAAACCCAGCTTCTTGGTGATCTGTTATGATGCTACAAAAAAATCCCAAGGAGTAGTTCGGTGGAAGTTGACCTCCATAGCACTAATCCATGGGGACTGGAGCTGATGAGATGCAGTTATTAGACCAACCGGGTACAGTTTCAGTGACTTTGTATAGAAGTTATTTATTCATGGCTGCACTCTGCATCTAGCTCACAACAGTGAGGGGTTTGTTTGTGGCTCCCGAATAAGATAATTATCTTTGCAAACAAATTGCAAAACCTTATTTGAACAATAAAATCAAGAGCGATGTGTGGGTCTCCTGAAGCAGCTGTGTTCTTAAACTTGTTCCAGCACGAAGTTGATTGTAAAAAGCAATTGCTGAACTTTTATCAGCCAGCTTGTCTGCAGAAGGGGGCTCGGTCCATGTTTGGTAGCTCTGTTTCTACATTTAGCAACTTCTTCTGACTGATTGTGAGGCTCTGGGCTCCCTGTTTTCATCTGTAATGAAACCAGCAATGAATTTAAACACAGTGGCTAGCACAGGACTTACCTTGCCTGGCCAGGGACTTGCATTGTCCACTCTCTGGTGGTGCTGGACCCTGGGGAAACAGTAGGAGCAGGACAGGGTTGCCGAAAGTGGTGTGAAGTTTTCACAGAAGACACTGAGGCAAGAGTCAGGGGAGCAGGACTGTGGGCTGAGGCGGGGAGTTTCCTGCGTGAGGCACACGCAGCTCCTTTCTGCACCAGGTGAGAAGAGCAAGAAGCTGTGTTTGGGCAAGCCTGGCACTGCCAGTGAGCGCCGATTCATAGTGACCCTGCACTGGCCATACTGGACTGTAACTGGTGAGCAGATAGGAAGGGCTGCACTCATGGCTTGCTCAGATAAACAGGAACTTGTACAGTACTCTGGGAAAAAACGTTGTGATCCCTCCTTCTCCTCCCCTCCATTTTTCCTCATTTTTCCTTTTTTATTTCCCCTGTGTTTTCCTTTTCATTCTCCCCATCTTTTTTCCATTTGCCATCTACTCTTGCTTTTCCCTCTCTTTTTTTCCTCTTTTAAAGTTTCTACCTCTTCAAAACAATACTTGCAGTCTTCTCAGAAACCACCTTCCACCACTGCTCTTTTAGCTCTGACTTTGCCAAAGTGGAGCAAATATGGTTTCATGCCAACTATTCAGGTTGTGAGCGTGTTGTAGCTGCCAGTGACGGGGGTACCGTCCTGCAGCATTAAGAGAAGAGCTAAACTAAGGCACTAGCTTGCGTTTTGTAGTCAAGTCTTTCACCTCCAAGCACTGTCTAAGTGATATGAATTGACGTCTAGCTGCTAGTAGGTCAGCGAGGTGGAGCGCTCTCTCCTCTGCAGTGCCCCACATCTTGCTTTGTTTCCTTTCAGCCGTTTTATAAAACCAAGTGGCCTCTCTGCTGAACTGTGTTAACTGACAGGACTTTGGATTGTAAGTTAGGGACAGCAATGGAGGAACCACAGCCCTTGTTTTTTCAGCAGCGGGAAAGTATTAATTTGGCTCAAACCACCTTGTGAAGTCATCTTCTGAGAGGAGGCTTGAGGAGTGTTGGCCGCCCTTGCTAAGAAACACGTTTTTGCCCTTCTGTGTCCACGGGCAGGCAGACAGTTGTCCCTCCTCGGAGAATCTAATGATGTTAGTGTCTATATTTGCATTATTTATAGGATCTTTGTAAGTTCATTTCATTTGGGATGGCGGGTAGCGACAGGACTAGGGGGAGTGGAGCAAAGCTGGAGATGGGTAGATTTAGAGTGGATGTGAGGAGGAAGTTCTTCACCTTGAGAGTGGTGAGAGCCTGGAACGGGTTGGCCAGGAAGGTGGTTGGGGCCCCATCTCTGGAGGTGTTAAAGGCCAGGCTGCATGGAGCTCTGGCCAGCCTGGTCTAGGGTGGGGTGTCCCAGCCTGGTGGGGGGGTTGGAACTGGATGATCAGGTGGTCCCTTCCAACCCTGAGTGATTCTGATTCCATAACTTCTCCAGTGAAGTGATCCTGCTGTGGCAAGGGGATTGGACTGGATGATCTTTCCGAGTCCCTTCCAATCCCTAATGATTCTATGATTCTGTGGTTCTATGATATGGATGGTCCAGGTGTAGCCACACAGTGTAACTTCAGTGTAAAGCTGGTGACCTCTGCCTCAGAGTGAGGAGTTGGCTTTGCTTGGTCACCTCAGCTTCTGAAAGTGAGTGGGTGGGTTTGCTGCTCACACAGCTCTCGCTGAGCAGACAGCAAACAGCAGCTACTTCCTCTTCCCTGCCCAGAGCACTGAGAGCAGGGGAGGTACCACTGCTGGGTGATGACTGTCTGTGCAGTGTGACCAGCCCTGCTCTGTGGCTTCGGCTGAGCTGGATGGTGGCAAATTGCCTTCCTGTCTGTTCAAACAAGGGTCAGAACTGGTGAGACTGCTTTGACAGTGCTCTGTGCCTGTGTTTAGGGTGACACCCTTATTGTGGGTGTTGTGCTGGTAGTTCACATCTGCAACTAGAAGTGATCAGGTCAGAACCAGAAGTGATCAATTCAGCAGAAGTGGGCCAGGCATGAGTGTGTGTGCAGACTATGTGGGCTCAGTCTCCTCCTTAGCTGTCCAGGCATTCCCTAGGGCTGCCTTTTGGCTCCTGAGGCTGAGAGGCTATAGTGGAGCTCCAGTGCCTGCAGGCTGCATGACAAAACCTTCAACAGTTTGCTGTGCCATCTCACTCTATGGCTCCCCAAGCCAGGACCTTAGTTCATACTGGCTACTGCTCCTTTTCTCTTCTTGCTGACCTCCATCCCAACTCCCCGTTTGTCATGTCTTAATCTGGTTGAAGGGGATAGCCAGAGGGTGCAGATCTGTAGCTGTCAAACTGCCTGTGAAAGACATGGTGTGGAGTAGGGGTCCTGCAGACCACAGGGAGAGTGTCTGTGTGGGTTAGGGTTTCCCAGTGCCCATCTACTTTAGTTTCTTTAGCTTGAGCTCCTGCCACTTGGTCTAGAAAAAACCCAGAAGGTGAGGATGCTTCTCCTGACCTCTGTGTACTGCTTGTAAATCACCAGGGTGGAGGAGGTAGGACTGATGCTTGAGTGTCTGCATTCATCTTTGCCCAATCCCAGTTATGGGATTGCTGCAGCTATAAGTGTTTGTTTGGTGTCTGTGCGTTTTTGTTTCGGTTGTGCGATTGTTCAGAATCACTGAGCTGGGTGCTTTGTTGTTGAGTATAGAGATTCTGGCATCGACCTGTTGCTTTCAGGCAAAGGAGGAATATTCCAAGGTCACTGGCACGTTCCTGTTTGCTCTGTCGGTCAGTCTGCCCCCTTTCCTTTCATTTTTTCATTCTCTGTGACTGCCCCACCCCACGTTCCTCAAAGCTAAACAGGGGGAGAGGGTGTAGAGCTGAGAAGCTGACTCATGACCAGACTGAGAGAGTAATCGGGGTTCATTGGTGTCCTGGGGAGGGGAGTACTGCTGCAGCCCTTCTAGCTGCTTTGAATTCCTTAAGTACTTCATATTAGTGGTAGAAGGATGGGAAAGCCTGGCTGCTGCATTTCCATACAACAAAGAGTCATTTCTAGAAGGATGTTTTAAAGGTTTACAGTGCCAGGCCCTAGAACTGACTTCTTTCTCCTGCTGTAATTATCCTGAAAACCAACCCCAAACCTCTGGCAGGCTGCTCCTCCGGTCAGACCAGTAGTGTCCTCTGGGACAGCTTTTGCAGAATGGTACCTCTGGGACTTTTGTGGTGTGGAGCTCCACAGAGCCTTAATTAATTCATTATTTGTCTAATGACTACCCTAATGAGGCTGACGAGGGAGTGTGCAATAGTTGATGGCTTTGAAAAGTTTGCCAGCCCTCTGTGTTGCTCTTTGTGTTGTACATTTGCTTTCCAGTAGCTCCACCTGTAACCCCCCGCTTCACAAACCCGTGTCTGGATCCCCTTGTGTCCCACCTGGGTCATCATTAACATCGGGGGGTCAGAGACCCAAGAACTTCTACGTTAATGTATCAGACACAGAAAGAGGGTCTAACAAATGCACTTATGAATCTGCAGGCAGTGGAACAGCTTAATCAGTCTGGCCTAAAACGGCCACAAGGCAGTTTAGTTCATTCCCCTCACAGCGCATCACTGGGGTGGGGGGCAAGGAGAGGAAGAGAGGAGAGAAGCTTTTCAAACCCAAACTTTTCTGCAGAAAACACACAAATTACACCTAAAGATTCTAGTTTAGGATCCAGTTTCACCTTTAGATCACTCATTTTCTAATAGAAGCTGTGGAGTGTTTTGGCTAATTGACAGGACGTTTTTGGGGAGTGTCTCTAGAAGTCACTTCCTTTGGGCCACTGTAAAGAGCAATTAGCAAGTTGAGGGTTTTTTTAGAGAGTAATGTCTGGAAGATTGTTTTTGACATTGCTGTTCCGTAGGGTTCGTGGTGTTGTGCTTTGCTACACGCGCTTGTTCCACAAAGAAAGGGGTTAGAAAAATGCGGCAGAAGGGAGCGGGTCGTGTTGGGTTTTTACCTACAATCCGAACAGTGTGGAGTATTAGATAAATGAGACGATAGCGCTGTTTGTTGCCTTCCTAGCTAACCTGTTACTGCTTACCTGGTAGAAGACTCTGTTTAGCACCTTTTATTTGTCAAGAGATGAAACAGGAACAACCACGGTGCTCAGCTCCCAGCCAGGTCTGTACGTGGCTAAGAATTATTTTTTCTCTCTTGCTTGTAGTTGAAGCATCTTGTCATAACGGCGATGAGACCATTGAGACTGCGGAAGCGCTTCTCAACATGGACTCCCCTGGTCCCATGTTGGATGAAAAAAGAATAAGTAAGTTTTTAGTGAAAGAAAATCTGATCTATTTGCCTTGTTTAATTGTGCAAGATGCGAGGCCTCAGTGCAGTATGGCTGCATGGAATTGGTAGGACTGTTTGGCTTTGCGGGAGGCTCTCTATGCTATGGGTTTGGGATTCGTAGCCCTGCCATAGTTTAACAGGTAAGGAAAGAATGAAAAATTGTGGAGGGAAGGTGTGAATGAGGTTTAGATTGCAGTGGTTTGTTTGGCTGGCAGAGGACTGATCCTTGTGCATCGCCAGGATAATATGTACTTAGATCTGCTGAGTGCCTGAAGTGTGAGTAAAGACATGCGATCACCAAACGACGGTGCTTTCTGTGCGAGTGGGTTACAGCGTCAAGTTGTTCTCTTGTAGTACTGCTTCTGCTCGTCTGCGTTGTCGGCCCACGCGTCTCATTGTCACAGAATCACAGACTGCTGTGGGTTGGAAGGGGCTTTCAAAGATTGTCAGGGGACATCACCAACTAGATCAGGTTGCTCAGAGCCCCGTCCAGTGAACTAGTCTTCTTTCCCATGAGTGTCTCAAGTGCTTTATTCTATGTTTAAATATTTGCTGTAAAAGAGAAGCTTTAAAAAGTCCTTGTGGTTGTCTGAACACATCCTGATTGTCTCTTGCCCTTAAGCAACAATGTTTGGTGCAGCTGATGATGATGATATGGTGGCTCCTATTACACACGTGTCGGTCACACTTGATGGGATCCCTGAGGTGGTGGAAGTTCACCAAACCCCAGACCCGTACTCTGAATCACCAGAATTTGAGCAACCAAAGAAGAGGAAAGGTAAGATGCTACTGGAGAACAGCAGTGTGGAGTGGGAGAGCAGTGGGCGGCAGGCTCACCACCCCTGTAGATGTCAGGTCAAAATGACTTGAGTCGGCTTGGCTAGGAACACAGAGAATAGCATTTTCTCACTGGGCAGTATGAGCACAGCTGCTGATACTGGAGAGGTGGCAGTGACCACTTATCTCGCAGAAAACATGGATTTCTTCTTGTTCCTGTTTATAGTTTATTCTTCAGAGCAGAACTGCAGCACAAGCTATAGAGTTGCTGTGAATCCTCAAGTACTCAAATTGGCTCTTAGCTTCAACTACAGACACTGGATCTGTTCATAGTGTGTGATGGGAATGAGGAGAGGTTTCTGGCTTCTTTAGAAGATGGTCTTTTGGTTTATTTTTTAAATAACTGATGCAAGTGTTAGTCCCATCTTTGGCAGATGAGATCTGCACAGTTCTTACCACCAAATGTTCTGTTCCAGTTGGTGCTGTGACAGAGTAATGAAGTGATGTCAGACAGACGCTTTGCTCCTCGTTTCCCACCCTGCTTCTGTGTGGACCCCACCAAAGGTCTTGAAGCTGATGTCTAGCATAGAAAAGAATCACACAGTGTGAACAGATGTAAGGAGCTGTGGTAACAAATTGAATTTGAAAGAGAGTTGTGTTATCGGAGCTAACACTGGGGCTGAACCAGAGTGTTAGGTCTGGACAGGTTCCCCCATGAAATAAAGGCCTTCCAGGAGGTCATCGCTGTTCTGCTGAACTAGTTCTAAATGTTGGGAGTCCCTATCTGTGAGGGATTGTATCAGCCTGTGGAGATCTCAGTGAAGCCTCCTGAGCTGCATATGTGTCACAAGGTCTAGTAGGGATGGTTGTGGGTCGGGAAGTCTCCAGTTCCCATCAGAAAGCTGAACTGAAACTGCTGTGGAGGAGATCTTTACCAGCAGCTGCCCTGGGACTGCTGCTGGGGAAACTACCGTCCAGTGAGCACTACTGTGAGGTAATTGACTATAAGAGGACTCTAAACTGATGGTGTTTTGTTTCGTTCTGTTCTTCTTTTTCGTGTTGGCTGCCATGTGGGTCAAAACAAGGAGCCGCTATCTGCCAGACATTCAGCCTCTTTGGCTGGATGCTTTCATACTCTCTTTCATGTTTTGCTTCTGCTCACTCCCACTCCTTCCTCCTCCCTAGCCACAGGTTAGAAAACCAGCTGCTTCACAGCAAACGTGAGCTTGGTCTTGACAGTTTCATTGGATGGAAAAAATACAATAAAACAAGGCATCAGCTTCGAGTTTCGTTAGCTACTAGTTTTCAACAAAGTTGAGACTTTCTGAGGCAAATAGCGCCGTCTGAGCGATGCCAGAGTTACTGCAGCACGTCCAGGGATGTGCAAGGTTTGGTGCACAGCAGTTGCTGCGAAGTCTGAACTTTGCAGTGCACTTGAGGATGATGTGCACTGGGGAGAGGGTTCTTTTCTGGGGTTTGGGGTTGTCTCGAGGTTTTTTCTGAAGTGCAGTTAGTTTCACTTCCTTTGATCAGGTTCGTGTCCTGGCAAAGGGCTGTGGTCATTTCACCCCGTCCGTACCACTCATGATTTAGTAGATGCGTGGTGTGTGTAAACCGTCAGCTAAAGCTGCTGGGTTTCACTGTGCAGAGCGCTTCCAGTTAGCTGCCAGACAGGGCTTCCAGGAGTGATGAGGTGATTTCAATTCCATTTACTGCTGAAGCAGGAGAGCTGCATGCACCCATCTGCTCAACTGCAAACCCACGTTCAGCGTGATGTTTGCACTCATGAATGTCTGGGCACTGAGCTGCCAGACTACAGCTCAGGGGGACAGGAAAAGCAGAGGGCTGTCAACGACAGTACTGACACCTCCAGTCCCATTTCTGCTGTTGGAGGTGTCTGGCCGTAGGTGCTCACGTGAGCTGTGTGCACATTTAGACGTGTCTGCACGTGTATTCGTTATGGTTTTGTATACATGATGTTTTTTTAAACAAAACCCACTGAAAGCAGTGCAGGAGAGATGCACCGAACTTCTTCTGGAGTGGTGTGACACCTTTAGTCAGGATGATCGTCTCACTGCCCAGTTAGCCCTTTAATTTGTAGCAGGAATTTCTAGCCTGAAGTGTTTTGCAGCCAGGGAAACAGGAAAGTGGAAATGCCTGTTACAAACTCAACTAGCCTCACAAAGTGATGGTAGTCTCACATGAGGCTTAGTTCTGGCACACTCTTCGTCCTTCCTCTCTGTAAAGTTCTCCCTTAAAAAGGAGTTTGGTGCAGTGCTCTGCTGAACAAAAGGAGGAAGCCTGCTAATGTCAGTGTGCTTTCAGAAAGCATTTTCTTTTAAACTGAAGAAAACATCTTGTGTGTCGCAGTGAACTTGTGTTTGACACGGTATCAGTCAGCACCTGGCAATTCTAGCTCTCAGTGTGTAGTCTAAAACCGTCGTCCGTCTCTAGCCCAGACAGGCAGGAGCAGCAGTTTCACGTTCGTCACTGACTTCTAATTTTGGAGGAGTTTCTGGTAGAGGGTTGTCTGAACATAGTGTCCTGAAGAAGTCTAGGCTGAAGTAGGAAGGCCTGGGACTGCAGTAGCAGCAGTACACACATTTAATGGTCAGAAGCTCCTAAATGATACATGATGGGAATCCCATATTCAGTCATGAATCATGTCTGAATGGAAACAAGAAAGTTAGAGGAGTCCAGGCATTCAGAAGAGCTTCCTTGCTGCAGCCCATTCTACTAGCTGTTCCACCTCCCCCATGCCCTGTCAAAAAAACCACAAGAGAAAGTAAAAAGGGGCAAAGGTGGATTTAGCCAGACTGCTGAAGTCAAAAGGTGAAGTAGCCAACCCAGTGTTTCTTAACTTATCTGTAGGTACCTCTAAGTCTGGGACAAGGCAGAGACCACAGGCTGGCGCTGAGCGTGGTTTGGTCCGAGCTGGTGAGCAACTCCTGCTGTGCAGCAGAGCCAGTTACTCACCGGAACAGCCCCTAAAAGCAACAGTGAAGCATCAGAGGAAGTGGGCTTGCACAGACCTACTGGCCATGCCTCTTTAGAAAATGAACTCTTAGAAATGCAATAAACAGAGAAAAAGGAAAATGTTTTTCTTTAGTTCTCTTGACTGTGGCAGTGTGCTGTTTGGCCTAGAAATGTGTTTCTGCAAGGACTGTGTTGGCGCGGTCCGTTCTGCCTTGCAAAACACCAAAGATAGTAGGTGAGTAGCTACTGCTGTCAGTGTGTTAGTGGCTGCAAAACCTGGTGAGAGACATTTCTGACTTTCTTCTTAAATAGAGTCATAGGATCACTAAGGTTGGAAGAGCCCTCCAAGATTATCAACCTGCTGCCATCGTGCCTGCTCAACCATGTTCCTCAGTGCCGCATCTACATGTTTCTTGCTGGTGACTCCCCCCACTCCCTGGGCAGCCTGTTCCAACTCCTGACCTCTCTGTCAGTGAAGAATTTGTTCCTAATGTCCAGTCGGAACGTGTCCTGTCACAACTTGAGGCTACTTCCTCTTGTGCTATTTCTAGTGACTTGAGAGAAGATACCAACCCCCACCTCTCTACAACCTCCTTTCTGGTAGTTGTAGGCAGCAATAAGGTCTCTCCTCAGGCTCCTTTTCTTCAGACTACATACCCACAGCTCCCTCAGCCATTCCTCAGCATGACTTAGATTTTTCATTCCATTTAGATTAGAGAGGTGATTTTCAAATCAATGTGCTTCATTCCTGTTATCGGTTGTAAGTAACTTCTTCCTTTCAGTCTCCCTGACTGTTGAGTTCTTTGTCAGAGCCTGTTACTGCTGCTGCTGCTCCTAACAAACAAACAAGGGACTTTTGTTTGCCAGCTAGCTGCTGTTAAGAAAAGTGTGAAAGGCAAATGGACTTAACAATGTTTTCTTCGCGTGGCAGTGTGATTTTTGGATGTTAGTGGAGGCTTCAGGTCTAGTAGACAACCGTGTTTTATCCCTAATTCCCACTGTGGTGATAAGTGAACAAGGTTGTGCTCTGTGCTTTATCTGTTTCCTCCTGTTTCACCCCTTCACTCACAGTGACTAGCTCGTTCTTTGCATTGCACCAATTTAAGTGTCCTGAGAGGTATTAAAATCCGGTAGGAACTGGGAACATTCAGCACAGAACTGAGCTTCCTAACTCACTATAAACTGAATGCTCTCCAAACTGGGGAAAACAAGTTCTTTCCTTTGTAGGATCTTGTTCTTTTTTATTTCCTTTTTTTTTTACGTTAAACTTACTGGTGGTTTATTTCAGGGAAGAAGCCAAAGCCATCTCGCCCAGAGTCTCCCACTATGACACCAAACATATCTGTGAGAAAGAAGAACAAAGATGGAAAGGGTAAGTTAAAAAGGTAAAACCTAAAAGTGGAGGTTTTAAAAAGAAGGTTGTTTCTGAGTGACCTGTAGCAGGTGCACCAGCTCTCTTGTGTTGTAGAACCAGATCTTATGATCAGGGGTGATTAACATCTCATCTCCAGATAAATGAAAACTTAGCAAATAGGATTTCTTGTTGAAATACCCACTTCCTAAGGAGAGCAACAAATTCTTTGCAGGAGTTACAAGGGCTCTTGGAAACTCTTCCACCTCCAGCAGAGGCTGCTGCATTTTGAGTGGAGTCTTGGGGAGAGCTTGGCGCTGTGTTAGTGTTTCGTGGGTTGTGGTTGTTTTGACAGACGATCTTCGAAAACGTTTTCCATCTGTACATGTCCTTTCCGCTTAAGGACCTGATCAGGGCTTCCATTTGTCAGCAGGGAGTACCATACCCTGAGTTTTGAGGGAAGTCATGATCCAGCTTGAAAACTTGGGCAGAAACTTGGGCGTTTGATGCTTCTTTTGCTCCTCCTCTGTTGAAAAGGATGAAAAAACTGAAGCACCATGTTGCTGATACCATAAACAATTCCCTACAGAGTGAACTGTTCAAGAGTGCCTGACAGCTTTGTCAACACTCAGTTGCTTTGCCTGCACCCCTGCTTGGGCTGCTGTTTGAATGGCAGCCTAAGGTTTGCTGTGCTCAGAGCTGGGTGGAAATGAGTGTTTCCTGTGTCCCTGCCTGCTCCTGCACACACGCCTGGGCTCTGACATGCCTGCTTATGGGCAGTGTGTTCCAGGGTAGCAACCTGACCAGACCTGGTGGGTGGTGGCATGAGAACATCAAGACTTCCTTAATAGCCACACTGATGAGTGAGCTTGTTAGTTTTGTTTTCCAGAGGGATTTTCTGCAATAACGGCAAGAAAACATGAACAAGTAATAAATATTCTGCAGGCTAGCGCTGGCAATTCTGAGTGTGCATCGTTGCATTATTGTTTTAACTAAACATGAAAAAGAAGTGTCAGAGGGACCTCCAAGAAGTGATCACATGAAATAATAGAAAGTATTAAAGCAGCCAGCCCCAAAATCAAAAGGCAGGAGAATCTGGTGTTTCTGTCGATGACAGCGAGGAGCCACTGTGTTTCACATTTGTCTGCTGTTACCACACTGCTCATTCAGAAGGAATTAAGAAGGCATATGCTGCCTGAACCACCACCTGTTACAGAAACAGCTACAAGAAAGCATTTGTTCTGCATTTTGAGGAACACAGAAATGAAGTGAAAGGGATATTAATATAGCTGGCAGTGGCAGAGGAGTAGCTAGAAGTTGCGAGAGCTCTTTCTCCATAGCCACAGTGTTCCCCTATGGGGAACATTTACACTAGATACCAGGCCCTCCATGTAATTATTTGATGCAGTGCATGGAGAAAACCGAGTTTTCTACCTATTTCTTCTTCTGCCGTGACTCAGAGGAGGCTGAAACTTCTGCTTGTGAGTAAAGCAGATGAGGTTTTCGCAGACTGCCCTCTTTGCAGTCACAAATGTTCATAGTGCCCTGATGCAGCTGGGCTTTTTCAGTCTAGACTGCACTAAAAGCACCCTGAATTAGATGGCAAGTGGCTGAGATGTTCTCACTCTTCCCTGACATTGTGTCTCGCCTGATGTAGCTGAAGTCATTGACAGCTGTGTGTGAACGGGAGCCACGTGCTGCAGAGGCAGTGGTTTTCCTCTTTGTGTGATCAAACTTCCAGCAGCTGAAGAATCTGCATTTGTGCTGCTGGTGCTGGTGACTCTGCTGGATGTTTGTGACACATAGTGTGGCAGCGTGGGAGCTGACCTGTTGAAAAGATTTCAGGCTGTGGTTGTGAAAGTTGAAAATGCTGCCAGGTTAAACTGAAGCGAATGAGGATCCTTGCACCTTCTGATGCACTGGGCATTGAGTTCTGTGAATGTGGAGACGTGTCCTACACTGTGTTTTTGCACAACTGCTTGTGGGGGCTGGTGCTAGGATTTTTCTCCCATTCTCAGTCTGGCAACGTGTCAGTAAGAGCCTGTGTGCAGCCTCAGGTGTCCAAAAGAACATCAGACAGCAAAAGCCTTAAAAAAACCAAGAAGGGTCTCATTAGTTGGACAGGTCTGGATTCCTTACACATGCCTTGTGCAGACTCTGTAGGAGCTCTGAGCACACACAGCCTGTGATTGTGATACTGTGTGCATGTGCGTGGTAAATGCCGAGCAGAAGGATGGATTTCATACACGAGTGTTTGCACCTGCTCATTTGCTATGTGAGATGTGGATGTTGTCTGCCAGCAGCTGTCATTGCTCGCTGGTTAAGAAGATGTGTCTTCTTCTAAACTGTATTCTTGAAGGTTGTCTGCCTCAGCATATCCACTGATGGCCCTGTGTACAGCCAAGTGTTAACTCTAAGGGCTTGTTCAGACTTTTAAAGGGCTTGTAACACTAACCTCAGTTTGGCAAAGTGTTTAAGGCAGGGGCTTGATGTCTAGCATTTCCGGAGGAAAAACCTGGACAAGTTCCTGTCCAAGGGAAAATAACTGCTTCTGTAATTGGATTAGGCAGGAGGGAAGTGCACCCAGCTGACTAAGGCTGTCTGGCGTTGGTGGTACCCGACACAGTAGGTTACAGACAGTGATTAGGGTGTTTGGGCACCCAGATTAGACTCACAGAATGTATTAGTTTGAAAGGGACCACTAAAGTTCATTTAGTCCAACCCCCTTACAACAAGCAGGGACATCTCTAACTAGAATAGATTGCTCTTAGCCACATCAAGTCTGATCTTGAATGTCTCCAGGGATGGGGCATTCATGACCTTTCTAGGCAACCTGTTGCAGTGATCCACCACCTTCATATTAGAGGACTTTTTCCTAATGCGTAGCCTAAATCTGCCCTTTTCCAGTTTAAATCCAGTACCCCTCGTCCAATTGTTCCATTCCCCTGTGAACAGTTCTTCCCCAGACACCTGATAGACCCCTTTCAGGTTTATAATAACTAATGAGAATCCCTTCCCATGCTCTTCAATCACTCTTAGCCTAGTCTTGATGATTCCTGAAGATACCAGCTTGTTACTTTTTAGATTAATAGAATATGGCCAGCCGATACCTTTCTTCATTCATTTCTGTGTCCTGAAATGTTATTGTGCTGTTTTTTAGGAAATACCATTTATCTGTGGGAGTTCTTGCTGGCACTGCTGCAGGACAAAGCTACGTGTCCGAAGTACATCAAATGGACTCAGAGAGAGAAGGGCATTTTCAAGCTGGTGGATTCCAAGGCTGTGTCCAGGTTGTGGGGAAAGCACAAGAACAAACCTGACATGAACTACGAAACCATGGGTAGAGCTCTCAGGTAGGTTCTTGTTTACTATTGGACTGATGTTGTTGCCTTGGTGTTTGCGTGCACTGAATGCCCTGTGTAGTTTGTGTAACTACAGAGTTATTGTTCTGTCGATTTGGGAAGCAAAGATGTTATTTCAGCAAAATAAAAAGGTGTCTGAAAATAACCCTACTGACTTCAACTCCGAATCAGTCACCATCCATCACAGCGCAGATGTTTTCAGTGCTGCTGCAAAAGCTGCATCCTCATGATCAGCCACAGACAAAGAGACTGAAGATTCCAAGTGGGGCAAACCTTTTACATGACACTGGAGTCTCTTTTCTTCAAAACACCCTAAACTCAGGTGTATTCGTGGAATTATTTCTGCTTGCTGCAAGTGATTGTGTTTTCACTGGAAGAAGTTCAGATCTGGTTGGGCTTCTGTGAAGGTGCTTATACAGTTGTGAAGTGTTTTACCGCGTGCCCCTGCCTGCCAGGGTGGGGTTTTTCTCCCGCGCAGCAGAGTCTGCAAAATAAGCGTCACTCTCACCTGCTGGCCGATAATTGTCCGGCTGAGCAGCTCTGCATTTCTTTCTAGTTCCCTTCACCACTCCCCTGGGTGTGTGAATTTCAGACTGTTGTTTCAGTTTGTAAATACAACAGAGAAGTGATAGTTGCTGCTGTTGTGGCTGAAGGGTCTGCCTGTGCTCACTGGTGACTAAGTGTGAATCAGGTAACTGAAAGAGCTGTATGACTCAGGAGGAGAGTTACGAGAGTATGAGTTGATAGCAGAGCTGCCAAGTCACGGAGTTCTCACAGTTATCTGAGGCTGAAATTAAAAGAGTCACAAGAAATATCAATAAAAGAAAGTTGTTTGAGGGGAAGAATGTGCTGTTGAATTGGTCGCTCCTTTACAGTGAAGAAACCCTGTTTCTGTGTTCCTGTCAGTCTGATATTGGGGGAGGGGGGTGGATCGTTGCCTTTTCTTTCTGGTATGCTGGAATTGGTCGGAGACCCTCCGTGTAACGTGATGTGTGTGTGCTCTGCGCAGATACTATTACCAAAGAGGAATTCTCGCTAAGGTAGAAGGCCAGCGCCTAGTCTATCAGTTCAAAGAAATGCCCAAAGATCTCATCTACATAGATGATGAAGACGCAAGTCCAAGCGCCGAATCATCAGATGCAACTCTGCTCTCGACTCCTGTGACCAACAGAAACCAGTCAAACAGATCTAGAGTGTCTGCAAACGTGGGCACAAAGGGAGGATCAGCCGCCGTGCTCAAAACAGGAAGCTCAAAGCCTGCAAAGCTGAAGGAGCCCGTAGAGGTTGTACAGCAGCAGGCTGGCTTGGCTTCAGAAGTTTTGAGGACAATGCAGTCTCCGCAGCCAGTGTATCCCACTCAGCTTTTTCGGACAGTTCACGTAATGCAGCCGTTGCAGTCATTGCATGAAGGACATGCAGCTGTAACCAGCAACGCTCCTGACGAAACCTTAAATCCCTCAGTTCAGAACATAAGGTAGGAAGATGTACAGAAAGCAAACGTGTGAGTGCATTGGATGATGAACTGGGTTCTCTGTCGTGCTTCAGAGGAAGGCTCATCTTTGTACACAAATGAGAAAAGGGCATCTTTCTTGCAGTAGGAGGCCCCGTACGAGTCCTTCAGAGAGGAAAAATACTCAACTTCTCTTTAAAATGTCTACCCTCAGTCTGTCCAGTAGCAAAGGTGGTGTTTGCCTGGCTCTGCACGTTCAGTAACTGTCTGGTGTCCTGACTTTTGGGTTTCACAAGGTGTGTCTGCGTGGTCCTTTCAGAAGGATTTTCCTTCTTGCTTCTTAATTTTTCTTCTTAAAAATATGTGCTTATCTCTTCATCTTTTCCTTTGTGCGCAGTCACAGCATGGGAGAGCTCTCTGCTACCTGCTGCTGCCTTCTGCTGCTGTTCTTGTGATGGGAGCAAACCATTAGCAGAACAATCTCACGGGAGCTGTATGTCTGCAGACACTTTTGGGAGACAGTCGTGCTGCCTTGCATCATTGTAAAGCCGACTGGCTGTAAAGCCAGCCCCAGCAGAGCTGAAGCATCATGACTCCTTTGCATTAACCCTCACTGTTAGCAGCAGCATCCCAACTGAAAAACTTTAAAAACCTCTGAGCCTGAGGGCTTGTTTTCACTGGCCTGACGTGTCCCCTGACACTGACTACAGGAGACCTAAACCAAATAAAAAGCTGTTTCAGGAAAACTTCAGGAGCTGCACATCCTAAATAACTATGAGCATCACTTTTTGTTTAGATTTGCTATGTTAGTGCTGCTGTTAGATGGCTGTAATGGCAGTAGTACTGCTTCCTGATCCTTCCCTCTGTTCTTCCTTTTGCAAATTACATTTCTAGTGTTAGTGACCATCGGGTTAGCTGAGCAGTGTTGTCAGAGAGGAGTAAGAAATTACACTAACAAGGCCAAATGTTTTCCTTTTCAAAGAAAAGGGTTTGCTCTCTTATCTCTGCTGCTAGGAGTGGGCTGAAAAAGCCAGCCAAGTTATTAACCTCCACTTGTATAAAAGGAAAAGGTGGGAGAGCGGTAACACCAAGGCTTTTCTGAAGAACTGAAAGAACTGAAACTGTTCAGATCTGCTCCAGTGACTAACGTAGTGAAATCAGTATGAAAGACTTGAGGAGATAACCAGGAAGCTGAGGGTTTGTGTGTGAAATGGCAGCGAGGACTGCAGTGTCACTCAAGAACAGAAGTTACGCGATCTCTTCTTTCCTTGGCATACGAAAAGCCCCAAAGTTTAAACTTATCCCTGGACTTCCTTCTTTGGGGGTTGGTGTTTTAAAATTTCCTTTGAAAGGAAGAAGTGTTTCCAGTCACCAAGCTCTGTGAAAAAGTCACACTGGAAAGGGAAGGCCTCTGGTTGCTAAGGGCTGCCAGGGAACAGGTACATTGGGCCACAAAACCAGCAGCATTTTTCATAGGTAGCGGCAAGCCCTGTAAAACAGAGCGGGAAGAGTCACTGGCTTTACAGGAGGCAGGACCTGCTGTCATGGTCTCTTAATCCCAAAATGCGCAATCTGAAATCTAGTGGCGTTCTGCTTGTTGTTGTGAGCAACAGGAATTAGCACAAGATGGCACAGAGGGGAGGGTTGTATTTGATCAGAAGCTCGTGTGAAAGAGAGTTATGGAGAATTTGGCCAAGAGAAAAGAAGCTTGAAGCAGTTTTAAAATTTGTTTAGAAAAGTAATAGAAATGTGCATCAGGGTGCTGTCCTGTCAGTGTTTAAAGCTTGGGAACGAGGCTGGTCTGTGCAGTGCAGTCCTGTGACTTGAGGGTTGGCGAAGTTGACTCTGGCAGTAGAGCAAAAGGAAACAAGTGATAATTGAAGCTGTATTTGAGTTGGCAGATAGAGCCATTAGACAATAATGGGGGGAAAGGAAAGTCCAGCAGTTGGTGGAGTTAAATAGCTCTGGGCTAGACCTGTATTAGATTAAAGATCAAATTCAATATCAATACTGTAAGTGGTACAAAATGTGGCAACAACAGACAGAAGAGTCAGTAAGACCTGACCCTGTGTTGAGCTTTGGGCATCTCAGTGCAAGTCAGACATTGAGGTACTGGAGCAGGTGCAGCGAAGAGCAGCAGAGCTGGTGAATGGCCTAGATAACAAGTCTCGTGAGGAGTGGCTGAGGAGTGGACTGTTTGTCTTAAGGAAGAGGAGGCTGAGGGCAGACCCTCAATTGCCCTCTGAAATTGCCTTAAAGGACACTGTAGAGAGATAGGTGCTGGTCTTTTCTCACAGGTAATTGATGACAGAGCCAGAGGCAACAGTGTCAAGCTGCACCAGGGGAGGTTTCGGCTGGACATGAGGACTAATTTTTTCACTGAAAGGGTCATCAGGCACTGGAATAGGCTGCCCAGGGAGGGGGTTGAGTCACCATCCCTGGAGCTGTTTACAGGTCATTTAGATGTGGTTTAAGGAACTTGGTAGAGTAGGGTCAAGGGTCTTTTCCAGCCCGAATGACTGTGATTCTGTGACCTAAGAGAGGCAGCCAGCAAGTGCAGCCTAGCTTTTGGGAAGCCGTGCAGTGACGTGATGGCATCAGATTTCAGTGCATTATGGTGTTCCACAGCCAGAGTTTGGGCAATGTGCTGAGGAGAAGAAAGTAGCAGAGATGATGCATGTGCAAAGTTCCAATGAGGCAGAAGCCTTGAAGCCTTAGAGCTCTGCGCTGTGTCAGTTTTAATCCAGTATTTATAACTTCAAACACACTTCACAGAGTCTTCGCTTGCACTTGTCTTAGCCAGGATGACAGAGTGTCTCAGATGAAGGGGAAAACCCACTGGGTGCTTCCAGCACAGTGTGTAGTTGCTGAACAGTGTGGAAGTGCTGCCAGTTCATAACAAACACACTGAGGTGTCTGAGCAGTTAGAGTCAAAACAAAAGCCACAAGCCAGATCTTTTTAGTGTGCTTGGGACCAGGACTGGCCAAGCTGCGAAACTGAGGTGCTAATGCCCACTCCAGGCTCTAAAAAGGCAGTTTTGCACTTCAGCAAATGCCAACTTCAGATAGCTTGGTGAGGTGGAACAGCTCTCTGGGCTGTCTTTTTAGCAGGTGTTTTAGGTCTCTTTTTATAATGAGGCTAAGCCACAGGAGCTGGGCTTTGGTCGGGTTTTACAAACCACTGTAAGTCTCCGCCAGTGGAATGTGTCTGCGTTGGATTTCTGAATTGCGGCAGTGGGGCTTCGGTAAGTCTCGTGGTTCGAAAATGTACAGAAGGGGCGACTGAAACACCAGCAGAGAAACCTGGTGTGAGCACACTGTCTGTGGGGCGGTGGTTGGAATCAGCTTGCAGCAGTTTGATAAGAATGCACGGGCACAAGTAGCAGCACAGTTGGGTCTTGTAGCTGGTCAAGTTTATCTGGGCAAAATGGCAACCAGGGTTTGGGACCGTTCCTCAGGAGGTTTACTGTTGCGCAGTCGGTGGTTGGGCTCTGCCTTGAAGCAGGAACACTTTGGACCCCTATAATTTGTTTTACACAAGGTAGCTTCTGAAGTTGCATTTATTTATAAGATTTATGTAATAAATTTTTGTTGAAACAAGAGCCCAGAGTTGACTTGGGTGTCACTGACATGAAATTTTATGTCCTGGTTGCTGTGACCTCTGTGGTGAGATCTGCACGGCTGTCTCCTGGGCAAGGATGTGGATTTGTTTTGCTATAGCAACACTCCTGGGCACTGGAACCTTCTTTCTTGTGAGGAAGAAAGTGAAAGCCACAGATGCAGGTTTTGTTCTTTGTGTTACCAGGCCACATAGAAGGTGGGTCAGAGCCTGCCTGCAGCAGGGACTGAAGGTTGCTCAGGGGTACTGATGTCCTCTGAACTTGATACCAATGCAGAGCCACAGAGATGATGAAGGCAGTGGAGCATCTCCCTGCTGCGGAAAGGCTGAGGGAGCTGGGTCTCTCAAGCTTGGAGAAAAGGAGACTGAGGGGTCACCTCATTAATGTTGATAAGTGTGTGAACGGTGGGTGTTAGGAGGATGGAGCCAGGCTCTGCTCAGGGGCACCCAATGATAGGACAAGGGGCACCAGGTGTCATCTGGAACGGAAGAGGTTCCACATCAATCTGAGAAGGACCTTCTTCCCAGTGAGGGTAAGAGACACCTGGAATAGGCTGCCCAGGGTGGGTTGTGGAGTCTCCTTCTCTGTAGACATTTAAAACCCACCTGGCCATGTTCCTGTGTGACTGGATCTAGGGGATTGTGCTGTGGCAGAGGGATTGAAGTAGATGATCTTTCGAGGTCACTTCCAATCCCTAATGCTCTGTGATTCTGTGATTTGCTTTGGGAACTGTGTTGGTGAATTCAGGGGTTGGGTCTGGTTCTTCTTTTATTAGGAGAGCGCCAGCTGCCTCTTCCGGAAACGTTGGGTAAATTAAATGTTTGTGATACAGAGCCGTTTTTCAAAGGTAAATCTGTAGTTATTTTTCAAAACTCAGCGTGGAAGTGTTCTGACCTTGTCATGTTTTCTAATCTCAATAGGACTTTACAGACTCCAGCCCAAGTCCCTGTGGTTGTTTCTCCGGGGAACCAGCAGCTGCACACTGTAACACTCCAGACAGTGCCTCTTACCACAGTGATCGCCAGCACAGACCCAGCCTCAGCAGCGACACCCCAGAAGTTCATTCTACAAGCCATTCCTACTTCCCAGCCCATGACGGTTTTGAAAGAAAATGTGGTGCTGCAGTCCCAGAAGCCAGTCTCGCCTCCCTCCTCCATCGTGCTGAGCCCAGCGCAGGTCCAGCAGGTGCTCACCAGCAGCGTGCAGACAATTTGCAATGGAACAGTCAACATGGCTTCATCTCCATCCTTCAGCGCCACTACCCCTGTAGTAACGCTTCCACCCAGCAGCTCGCAGGTGGTGGCCCATCCGTCAGGCACAGTGATCACCTCGGTTATCAAAGCACCAGAGGCAAAACAGATTGGAGTACATGCAGTGGTAAAAGAAGAAGACAGCAATGAATTAGACGATGCTGAGCAGTCGGAGCAGAGATTTCAGCAGCAGCCGTTTGTGATGGTGATGTCCAGTTCGAGTGATTTCCCGTCTGACGTGCAAGTGAAGCAAGAACATGAGCCGTTGGACCCCGATTCCTATTAATAAAGTTAAAATAGATACAAAAAGACCCTATGGATGATTGTTTTCATGAATGTGATGGTACCTTTTTGGTTGTGTAGTTACCATGTGATTCTGAGGCAAGAGATGTTGCAAAGCTACTTAATTTCTGCCATTAATTGTTAGACGTCAGGCGTTAGAATGGATTTTGATTTCCCATTAATTGCTCAATGTTATCATATCAATAAAACCCGTGTGTACTGCTCATGTTTCACAATACAGGCGTGAGAGGTGCTTCCTCACGCTGTGAAGACTTTCTCCTGAGGCTCATTGGCCAAAGTTTCAAGCCTCTTTCTTTGTGTATGCATCCAGCCTGTCGCCAGTCTACACTGCAGTAGCCTTACGTGGTTCCTGCTTAACCCGCGCTGTATCACTTGGCTTTTGAAGCAGTGGTTTCCTTCAGCAGGACGTTTTCATTCCAAGTTTATGACTTTTTATGATCAAGGATGTGTTTCGTACAGGTGAATTTACAGCCATTTTAGACTTTGATAACCAGGTATCCTCTTGCATTGTTTTGCAGCACAGGCTCCTCTGTGTGCAAAACGTTACTACACACTCCTGTGAGAGTATGCGGAACGTTGATTCCGGCGATGGACAGTGTCCTGTCTGTATTTTGTACGGAAACACGCCATATATTTGATTACAGCAGCTTACCAGCAGCACCGCCGGTGCAGGCGTTCCATGCCATTTTGCGATGATGGAACTTAACAAACTTGCTTTCTACTTCAGATTATTTTGTAAGGGGGGAGGGAAATGAACTGCATACAGTTTGTGCAGGTGTTTGGAGATTATTGTGATAAAAGCTCTTTTTAAAATTGTAAATAATGTACATTCCATGTCACCGGGAAGCTTTTTCCGCTAATTTGTTTCCACACCAATTTTTGATAGATGCAAAAGAGATCCTTATGTTTAGAGGTCTAATGTTCTATGTATTCTTATCGCAGAGTGAATTTGTATTTAAAGACAAATTTTTAAATGATGGAGCCCCCTGCACCTTGGGTCCTGTCTTTTGTATTTTTAATTGGTTTATTATTAAAATAAATCAAGCGGAAAAACATTGTATTTCCTCTGAAAGGGTTCTGTGCTGTTACAGTGTCTTGGCAATCGCCAACGGGTAACAAATACGCTGAGAGAAAGGCCAGTGTGAGTCTGTGGTGGGATGTGAGCGGTTCACACAGCTTTTCTGAGCAGACCTGAATGCAACCAATGTGCTGTGGGGATCTCTTGAAGTTGCAGCAGTGTACATTCTGGTAGCTCACCAGAAGTTCGCTTGAGTTCCAAGAGCTGGACCAAGTACTGATGGAAGCAGAACTGGGCAGAACTAGTGTGATCCAGTCAGAGCACCAGCTCTAAGAACTGTGTCCCAAGACCAGTTCTCTGCCACAGCTTCCTGGTTTAGTTCAATGTTTTCTTGCTCTGACTCCCACGAAGTCAGGCTGCCACCTGCAAACCCAGCCTGCCTCACCCCATTTCAAGCTGCACCCAAACCAAAGCAGCTGCTGCCAGTTGCTGGTCGGCTGTATCTGGCAGCATTCCCTGTGTGAGTAGCAGCACATCTGATACAGTTCTTATCCTGAGGCCATTTCGGATTGATGAAAGGCACTGGAGACGAGGCCAACTGTTGTGAGACAACTGTGAAACAGGGACTTTTCCCTGTATGATGTTTATTGCACAATACTGGGAAAACTGAAGCAGTAGCACGTGACTGACAGTCGTGTTTTTAAATCCAGAGCAGTTCTGACACTGACTTACTGGAAATGACAAAATCACACCCTAACTTACAGCTTGGCCAACAAAATTTCTTGCTGTAGATGCAACTATTACAGAGAGAAAATGATTTCTCAGCTTAGTTTATGTCACTTAGAAAGGCAGATAAAATCTCCAGCAAGTAGTAGGACAGCCTCTTCTCCCTAGAGAACCAGAGGAGGGAGGAAAAGGACTAAAAGAAATGTCTGTAAGTCGCTACAAGGGCTTAGGCTGGATGTTACAAAGAACGTATTCACCTGAAGGGCTATCAAACACTGAAAAGGGCTGCCTAGGGCAGTGGTAGTCACCTTCCCCTAGGTACTTCAACAATATGTAGATGTGGTTTAGTGGTGGCCTGGCAGTGCCCGGTCAAAGGTTGGAAGTGATGATCGTAGAATCACAGAATGTCTTACGTTGGAAAGGACCTCCAAAGATCATCCAGTCCAACCCTTCCTACACCAAGCAGGGCCAGCACTCGCTAGACCAGATTGCCCGGAGCCCACAGCGGCCCCGGTGCCTGCGGCAGCAGCCCCAGACGCCGCCCAACCCCGACCAGGAAGGAAGGCAAGAGGCGGGCGACCAGCCCTCCCCGCCCCTCCCCTGCGGCGGGGGCGGAGCCGGTCCCGCGGCCCCTCCCGACGCGGCGCGAGCGGGCGGTGCGCGCAGGGCTTCCCCCTCCTCGCATCCCGTCGGGCCCTGCGCGGGTGCGGCCTCGGCGTTTCGTGCGCGGGGCCGCGGCGACTCCAGAAGTTTCCTGGGTGCGGGATGGCGGCGGCTCCTCTGCGGTGAGTCCTACCCCCGACTGTCCCCTGCTGCCCCCGCCCCACTCCGCACCCGCTTATCCCGTTCTGTCTCGCTCGTAGGTTGTCGGACGGGGACGTCGACCGGGACCCCGCGGCAGCGGCGCAGGTGAGGGCCGGGCCGGGCCGGGCCGGGCCGGGCGGGGCGGGGCGGGGCGGTGCTGGGGGGGGCTGACAGCGGGGGGGACCGCCC
>VXBP01009550.1:288261-337307 GCA_013400115.1 Rhinopomastus cyanomelas | reverse complement strand
TTCGGCCTTTCCCCTTCGGCCTTTCCCCTTCGGCCTTTCCCCTTCGGCCTTTCCCCTTCGGCCTTTCGGAAGGGCCTTGCAGAACGCCCCTCGGAAACCTCCCCCATGGCGAGTCTGGCCGCGGAGGAGCTCAGCGCGGGGCTGTCAGAGCCCTTGTGCTGCCTGGGTTGACGGGACGGAGAACTCGCACCCTGAGCGGCTTTCTTCTCCCTGTGGATAGGGGGTTGAGCCAATAACTAAATCGTGATTGGCAACTAAAAAGCTCACAAGCTTTTTGGAGAAATGCGTTCAATCCCGATCACTTTTTATCCTGCCCTGACCAGTTGGTTTTTTCTCTTGTTGTATTTTTGGGTCCCAGAACCAATTTGTGTTTATACTTGACAGAACAAACAGGCTGCCCAGATGGCTGTTGGAGGCTCCTTTTCTGGAGACATTCAAAACCTGACTAGACTAGGTGACCCTGCTCTCGCAGGGCGGTTGGACTACCTGATCTGCAGAGGTCCCTTCCAACCTCTACCATTCTGTGATTTTAATTTTTCTTACAGTGACACCTGTAAAATCCACTGGATAAGTTTCCTTATAGACGACTCACAGTCCTGATCTCTGGAGGTTTTCAAGATCCAACTGGACAGGGTGCTAGACAATCTTATCTGGGCTCCCTTTCTATGTAACGTACATGGAGGAGGATGTAGATGGTTAGTTCTACTTGAACAGTGTAGGTGGCAGAAGCATTAGATTATAATCCATGTAAAGCGAATGGTGAAGCTACATTTTACGGTTCTTAGAGGTTTAGGTTGTAGTTTGTAAAAGAAAGTTTCCCATTGTGGGATGAAAATCCCCACCAGCAAATGAAGGAAAGAGCCCTCAGAAGGTCATATTCAAGAATTTGCACCTGAGGAGGTGGGTTTTTTTCTGTATGAACCTAGTTGTGTTACTTACCTTTTAGGTTTCGGTTCTCTGTATGTGTTGGACTTCGAAACAATATCTCGCGTGCTCTGTAGGCATCACTTGGTACCTGGTACAGCAATAATGGTACCACTTGTGTTTTTTAAAAGTACTGAATCGAGTAGGGGAATGTGGCTGAGTTTTTTCTTGGCTGGTGAGTCCTGTAGTGCATTGTAGTGTTTTGCTGACTTAGGAGCTTGGACCTACAGGCTTGATTGTGTGGTTGTGTAGGCTACTCGGTATTTCTAATGTGGAACACAAATAAGCGAGGGCAGTGCAGTGCTTCCAACGTGACCAGATCTGTGTCCCATTAGCATGGCATTTCTGCTGCACTGTGTCTTCAGGACTCTTGTTTCCTTGAACTCCTGGAAACTGGGCTTCAGCTTCATGCACCTGGATCTAGTACAACTGGAAGGCCATCATCCATCCATAAATACTGTCTGAATGATAAAGCTGTGAGTTCTTTAAGGACTTTGTCATTTAAAGTTGAAAAAGGAGGTTACAATGTGGAGACCAAAAGCACTTTTAATCTGCACAGTTACCATTAGTATGGGGAGTCCTGAAAGTTCCAGATGTGTTTAGAAATAGATTTGCACCTTGGCTGCTGAGCAGTGGCCTTTAGAGACAAAGTGTGTAGAGATTACATACCTGAGTGTTCGTGAGGACAAGGTCTGAGCCTGTTTTAGCTGTTGCTGATGTCTGTGATCTGGAGCTCTTTGTGCTGGTTAGGTGGTGTTGGCTGTCTTTCTGAGACAGCTGTGTGGCAGAAACTTCTCTGGGGTGTGTGTGGCTGAGTGACATGTGACAAGGTACTGATGAAAAGCCAAGAGAGAGAGTTTAGCAGTGTTGAAAGTGCTTGGGTGGGGTTTTATTTGATTTCCCGGGGTGAGGGCTAGTTCTGTAGGAGAATCTATTGGTGTGTTGTCAGCTGATTCTGATGGATGCTTCTGTCATCAGTGTAAATCACAGGGAATAACCCTTGGAGTGATAGGTGATCTGTCACACAAGTGACTTGGCTTGTGAAGTGCTTCAGTGCTCAGTTCTGACCCCACTTGGTTCTCAGGGGCAGAAGCTTCACTTCACCTCTCAGCATCATACGGACCAATGTTAATGTGTGAGTTACCTCCTGTTGTACTTGTGGCCATGAGTGTCCTGTTACAGGAGCTGCTTTGCAGTGACTTTAAATCCCAGCAGCGCATCAGTCCAGTTATATCAAGTTAAAATTGTCTGCTCTCTGCTACTTCATTCAGAGACCCCCACGGGTTCACATGTGTGTTCTGTGCCTGTGTATTGATTTGCATCTTACACAGACCAGAGCTGCTGTTGTGGTCACTTAGCTCCTAGTTGGTCTAAACCTTGTGTGTGACAGCTATGAAATAAAACAAGACACTGGTTCGAGGCAAAGCGAAGGCAAGTCCTTCTGCTCTTCTTTTTTCTCTGGCTTGGTGGACGGAGCTTTGACAGCTGTGTTGTGCTAAAGTTTATGCGGGTTTAAAGCATTGTCTCAGCTATGTTTGTGCTTGCTAGGTGCAGAGTAGAAGTTTGAGTAGAAGTCAGTTCAGCAAAGCTGTCGAACAGCAGGTTTGGAAGAGTTGCTTCTCTCACTAATGAGGAGTTAGAGATGCTTTTTCCAGGTGTGAGCACTGAGTCCCAGTGTGATCTGCACTAAAGAACCACAGAACCACAGAATAGCAGGGGATGAAAGGCACCTCTGGAGATGTAGTCCAGTCCTGCTGGTGGAGTTTGATCTCAGAGAGGTCACACAGAGACATGTCTCCATGGGTTTCGAATGTCTCCAGAAAAGGATACTCCAAATTGTCTTTGGGCAGCCTGTTTCAGTGCTCTATCATCCTCACTGTAAAAAGTTTTTCCTTACATTTAGGCGGAAGTTCTCGTAATCTAGTTTGTGCCCATTGCCCCTTGTTCTTTAGCTGGGCACGGCTGAGGAAAGCCTGGTCCCATCGTCCTGACACTCAGTCCTTAGATGTTTGTAAGTGTTGATCAGATCTCGTGTAAAGCTCTGTCCCAGAGAAGAGAGTGTAATTGTTTCAGTCTTTGTGCTCAGAGATTCCGCTAGTGAGAACTGACACTTATTTCCATTTTGCAATAACACTTCTTATGAATCCTGTGCTCCAGGAGTCTCTCCTCCCTTTTTTGTGTTCAGCCCAAATCAGAACAATCCCTTATGTTCAGCAGTAACTGTGCGATGTGGCATTTCATTGTGTGCTGTGATGCTGTGAGCGTGTTACCCTGACACGAGTGTTTGGACATGCTGCACATTGGGTTCCAAGTTCCTAACACTGCAGAGCATCCTCACATCCAGCAGATCCACGTGCAGATATACGGACAGTTTTATGAAAGTATTTGATCGTCTGTGTGTTAGGCTTCATGTTTAAGTTAATATGAACTTCAACTCCTGTTTTCTTCTCTGTAAGAAACTGACTTGGTGTAACTGGCATGTTCCTTGTACTTCAAGCTTTGATGTTTAAGTTTTGTGGGTGAGAAGGGAGCAGTAAGAGAATAGTCATGGCCGTTAGGATGTTTTCTTCTGAAATATCTCTTGGATGGCAGTTGCCTTCTATGTTTTATGTGCATTTCTGAGTAAATTTTTAATTGTTTTTTTATGTATCTTTACAGGAGCTGACAACAGCTTTGAAAAATAATCCAGATGATGCTGAATATTATTGCCAGCGAGCTTATGCTTATATTCTTCTGCAGAAATACACTGGTAACGTCTTCAGACCACACCGAGAGTCCTCTTACAAGTGTTGTATAACACATTCTGTATAAGAGATGCGTTCGGTCTGAGACCAGATACAGTAATAGATGACAGGGTTATCTGTACCTGAATGTGTTACAGATGACGGGTTCACGGTGTCTGTTTTGTAGTTTTTTTTGTTTCTGGAAAACTTCAGTGAATTAGGTGCTCGGCAGTCCCAGCCTTCCATTTAAGTTTAGCCCACTACCATCTTGGTAGACTCCTTAGGCAGATTTCAAGCTCCGTGTTTGTTATGAGCATCCTCCATCCTTACGTATTAGGTGAGCACTGAGTCCTGTCATGGTGAGTGATAACTGAGTAGTGCCTGGGAAGAAGACAACTGGATAGCTGAACACTTTGTGTTGTTTTCTTTGCAGTCAAAAAGCGGATTCACAGTCTGGATCTTAAGTAGAGGTTTTGACCAAATACAAATCTTTCTACATCTTACTCAGATCTGTGCAGCAGAGTGAAGGGCTCATCCATAGCCATTGTGGCTGGATCGAATTTGAGCTAGGAGAACCAATGTAGAGTATACCTTAAAATCCACTGCTAGATGACACACAGTGCGCTGCCTATTCAACAAGTTCTTCACCTTTAAACTGACTTCCAACAGATGCTGTTGCAGATGCAAAGAAGTCGCTAGAACTCAACCCCAATAATGCTGTCGCACTCCTTAGAAAAGGGTAGGTATCGTCTGGTGTTCTTAGAATTCTGCAACAATATGTCAGCCTTTTGCAGCTCTGTTAAGTGATAAATTTAGTGCCCTGCAACTTGTGACTCGTCTGTAATTCTTGCAACCTCTTACAGCCTCTTAGAACCACAGCTTTATGTAGTTTCGAAAGCACACCTCTTTCGGGGGTTTAAATCCTTGCATGTGTAATTTTAACCTTCATTGTTGTGTCAGCTAAGGCTATTGTGGTCTGGACTGAGTGTAATCACCGTTTCCTTGTATTTCTCTTTGTTCACACCAGGTTAGGTGAATATCACATCAAAAACTACGCGTCTGCTTTGGAGTCTTTCAGAGAGGGACAGAGACTGGACAGTAAGTACAGAATTATTGTCTGTGCACAGCGCTCCTTTGCGGATGAAAAACTTGGTCAGTCTCTTAGCTGAAAGCAAGGACCAGGGATTAATTCTGTTTTTATTTAGACGCCAGTGAATTAGCTGATCAGTTCGCTTGAGATTTCTGCCGTCACTGTAAAGCACGGCACTGCTTACCAATGAGTATCAGAGTTCTCGGCAAACAGTCTAAGAAGTCTTATTTCGGGGTTCTTTTCTTTACAAAGTGAGCCATGTTTTCCTGTTTCTTGGAGGCCTTACTGGTGGTGATGTGTTACCGTTTGAAAGCTGTTCCAACTTTGGGCAGCCTAACCAAGTGCAGAATTGTGTGAGGTTGTAATGGGAAAGATGCTGGATGGAACAGGCTCCTTACACACAGCTGGGGTTTGTCACTTCCTGTAAAACACTTGATAGCCCAGTGTAAAAAGCTTTGGTAGAAGACTTCGAAGTTACAACAAAGCAACTGTGAGATGATTCCCTCCCCTCCTAATTCCCCATTATAAATAAACTCTCTTCTTGTTCCATTCCCTCTGTTCCCAATAGCAGGAGGAGATGGTAAGAAAAGCCCCTTGGAAGACTACACAGCCGAGCGCTGACAATGGATAAGTGTTTTCATGGTCTCAGATGTTTCTAGTATGTTCTTATCTGTGACAGTGACCTAAAGCTTAGCAAAGCTGCAATTACCTAGCCTCTCCCAAGGAAGGGATTTGGCTTTCTGCTGTAAAAGCAGGAGTTTGATCAGAGCATAAGCTAATTCATGTTTGCTGCCAAGCGACCACACTCCTCCTACTCCTGTGCTGGCTTAGCCCCTTGTTCAGTGCAGGGTCTGAACTGAACTGAATCAAGTCTGCAGAGAACATCTGTTTTTAAAATGTTTCCCCCTGGATCAATGTGTTGAAATGGCCCAGTGAAGGATCTGAGTGCTGAGGGCAGCAGGTTTGAAGTGGCAGAGCAACACTGGGGCAGTGGTATTGGTGGTAAAAGGGAGATATGGGGGAACTGCAGTGACTGTTTTTGTCAGCTGAGGCTGCTCTGCGACAGGAGTTATAAGACATTTCCTAAACGTCTTTCAGTTTTAGTAGTTTGGATAACTGTGTGTTCTCCACTAGAGTGTACGTTGGGAAGATGGATGTCTCTGGCTTAGCCACGGTCTCTATTTAGTGTCAGCCTGCGAAACAAAGTGATTCTGCGCTTTGCACAGGCAGCTGTTCATGCATTTCCCATCTTGTCACTCCTGAACGTGATTGAATGATTAGGCTGTGTGTTTTTTGCATTCTTCGTCCACCCCAAGCAATCCCTGTCAGTTTGAGGCTATTGATGTGCCTGGGTGTGGTCACCTTTCATTTTTGAGATGGAGTTGTTAAAACACAAGCTGTACACCAGATCTCCTCCAGCAACAGCCCCACTTCTATTCATCCTATTCACATCCTACTCACTGTTACGGTGTGTGAGCCCATGCTGCTGCAGGTGGGCCTCTAGGCAATTCATTGAACATCACGGTCCTCGTAGCTAGTGCAGAGTTCCTGCAATACAGCACAACGTTTTCCGGTGTGAATTGCTTGACTTCTACCTGTTTGAGTTCAATTTGCCTTCATTTTGCTTCTTACCCAGCTGAAGGGTTTCTGGAGCTTCCCAGTCCTTGCTGATTCCTTCTGCTGCACTTCCCATACCTCCTTGGAAAATTCCATGACCTGCTGTAAGACAAGGAGTCTCCCAAAGCCTTTTGTTAAAAGGCTGAACTAAACATCTCTTCCCTGTCTTGTTGGCAAGTTATGTTAGTAAAAGACTTTGTGGTTCTGTGGGATGTTTGGTGGATCCCGGGTGAAAACAAGTTGCGAGCAGAGGTGTTCTGCAGGAGTTACTGACGTCCAGCTAAATGCGCAGAGCACTGAGGGAAGATGTGTTCTGTGCCACTAAGCACGTGAGAAAGAGAGAAGACTGGAGCTGTTGCTCCCTCAGAGAAAATTGCTGTGATGGGGAGAGCTTTGCTGGCAAGGCTGGTTCCTTTGCCAGATGAGAGGACAGAAGGACACCAGCAGGTTTGTGTTCCTTGCTGGGCTATTGGAAATCATAATCTGGAATGCTAATAGAGATGAGCTTCCTGCTTGTGCCCATTACTGGTAGGACTGTTAGGCCCAAGGTACCACCCCAGCTTCCTGTTACTCACATCCAGGGGTATCTAAATGGTCATAATTGTTCTAGGAAGTGGGGAAAGACACAGTGGCTGCTGACGGAGACCTAGGAAGATAAGGAAGATGAACCTGCCATGTCTTTTCAAGTGTTTTATCCATAGCAGTCATGCAGGAGGAGGTCAAAGGTAAAAAGATGCTTCCTCTCCTGCTGCTGCTGAAAATCAGAGGCTGGATCAGTGGGGACTTGACGGTTTCTTGTTGCTCAATGCTCCTGAATCTACTTAACTTAATTTTACTTTTGGTGTATGAACTTTGTTCCCAGCTGCAAACCTTAGAAGCCCTTTTTAGGGTTTGTGTGCCAAGTTTTAAAAATCACAGGTCAATTTAGGCTGTGAGGAAGCTCTGGAGCTCATCTGATACCGTACCCTGGCCAAAATCTTTGAACTTACATGTCCTTTTGAGTCTCAACACGAGCCGAGATTCCACAGCCCCTTTGGGCAATTGCTCCAGTGTTTGCTCTTTTAGGAAAACAGTTTTCCTTATCTAATCAGAACTTAAAATGCTGCATCTTGAGTTCTTTGCTGCTTTCTTCCCTCATGGTACTTATGGGGGCCATCTGAATACCTTCAGCATACATCTGGTAGATGAAGGCAGCCCTCGGATCACCCAGCAGAACCTCTGAGAGTTAATTTCTGTTAGTTCTGTCTGAAAACAGGTGTCTTTATTCTCGGGTGTGCTAGGAATGTGCAACAGACTGCAGCAGCCAGTGACTGGTTGTGCTGTGATGTTGAGACAGCCGGGTGGTTACTGGCAGTTTTAGCTTTTCCGGACAACCAGGCGGTTGCAGAAATGTGACGCAGCTTAACATTTAGGTACCTTTTAAGATGGCAGAAGGGAAGAGAAAATGGCTTGAGCAGTGGGGTAGCAGTTCTCAGACCCCTGATGTACCTTCAAATATAAATTGTACATAAATCTTAAGGGGCTGGGGTGCCCGCTTTGCGTAACTGCAGTGGAGTCATTTGATTTTGTGGACGTGTCTGCTGGAAACCCTTTGGTTGAGCCTCTTCAAGGCCTCTGTGGAACTGATGGCTGTGGATGTCCTTCATGTGAGAAGATGAGAAGTGCGGTTGTCCTGGCAGCTGGTCAGTAAGGCTGCCCCTTTCTTTTAACTTTCCTGATTGTGAAAGGTACTTCTGCGACTAATGTTGAAATCACTCTTTCACTAGTCTGCTACCTTCTGAGTTACTCTCTAGTGAGTGAACACCTGTGTGTTTCTAACAGCTGTCCCTGAAACGTCAGATGAGTTTGTAAGGTTTGTGTGAAACCACAAGGAGAAAATGTTTCTGTGTTTGTGAAAACACGTGCAACGTGGGATTGTCCTCAGGACAGACACCTCGTGTGTGACGTCTGTCTGGAGGGGCAGTTGTGTAGCTGTTTGAAACAAGAGTTTCAAATACAGCAGAGAAAGGCAGGCAGTTCACTTGTTGCTTTCCACACAGTTAAACAGGATTTGAGCAGACTGGAAAACAGTAGCGTGTTTGGGTGACTTCAGACAAAACCTTGTGTCCTACAAATTAATTTGGACCTAATTAAGTAGTAGAGGGATATAAAAATGCTTGAAGTTTACCTGGAGTAACAGAGGATACGAGAAGGTAACAGAGTACTTTTTGTTTAGTGAGTTCGAGCAGGTTTGGCAGTTGTGGGGAATTGTTCTTTACGCAATGTGTGTTGTGCCTGGAGTGTTAATGTTACCGTGTTTCATTTCTTCTAGGTGTAGATGATACCTTTACTGTTTGGATTAAAAGATGTGAAGAAACGCTAAATGGTAAGAAAAGACATGCTCGCTTGGTACGGGCTTTGCTGCAGCCTCTGCATTGGAGCTGGCCCATGTTTTACAAAGATTTACAGCTTGCCTTCCACTTCAAACAGATTTCTTTTAAAAGTCACTTTTTCCTGTCTCTTGTCTCTCTCAGAGTACAAAGAGGTCTCTTTGGTGACAACTTTCTTGACCTTTCAAAGAGCCAAGTTGTAATAAACATTTTTCTCTAATGCCATAAGAACTTCTTGCCATCAACGTGTGCGTCTGGTTTAGCTGAGTTGTCCTGTTCTGTACTGGATCCCTGTCTCCTCTGAGCCATTTTCTTAGTTCTCTAAGAACTAGGAAAAGCCCACCACTGCAACAACAAAATAACTCTGATTTTTTTCTAGGAAAAAATACGTAGAAGAGGAAGTGCTGATTTGCAGTTTAGATCCAGATCTTAGTGTATTTAAGGTAATAGGAGTGAGTTTCTCTGCTGAGTTTCCATCTCATCAAACCCAGCTGGGTTTGCCTAACATGTTGATGGAAGCTCTGTGCTCTTCCCGTAGGTTTCTGACAAGCAAGGGAAGGTGACAGGAAGTTTGTTCCTTCTGCTAATCCAAACTTGCTTTATATTAGCTGCCCTGTTGAACAAGGTGCCACTTGAAGCCTGATTAGGGTTAGGGTGTCATAAAAGTGACATGGTCCAGGTAGAACTGGTGTGTGTTTAATGTTGAGACGAGCCAAGCATGTGGAGCAGCTGAAGAGAGCTGGAGTTAGGTGTGTACCATGCAAGCTTGTGTATCTTTGTCTGAACTGTGGCTTTTTTTCTTTCTGCAGCATCACAGACAGCAGCGGTAAGAGTTTTCCCTTCGTGTGTTTACTGTTTCAATGACTTTATTAAGCTAGAGCATGCTTTGAGGCTTCTTATACCTTTCTGGCTTTGATAACAGTGTTTTCTCTTGCATGCAATTGTGAGAGGTTTAGTTTTTCTTCCCACTGTGTGTTTCTTGAGACCAGAGTTGGAGAACGTGAACCCTGATGCCCCCTAGGAGCGGCACACAGATGTGGATGTTACTGTACGCTCTTTGGAGTAAATTGTCACTTCCTCGCTTGCAGTCTGTCCTCGAAATTAATGAGCTCATGTCACCAGTACTAATCTGCTTATAGCAGCTGGAAAGTAACTTCCCAGTAGCTCGCGAGTGGGTTGTGTGCGTGGTTTTTCCCACTCTAACGTGCTCTGCTTTGTTTCCTTTTTGCATTGCAAGTCTTGAGAAGAAATGTTTAAATTCCCTGCCCCTTCCTTCACAGCTATTTGGTAGCTGTTAAGAAGAGGGTAGAGAAGGTCTCACAGTTAAAGGGTTTTTATGCTAAAGATTTATAGGTTGAGTTCTCAGATCTCTTTCAGGTTTGCTTCATGACTCTTAGATTAGCGGCACAGACACTTCTCACCCAGGTGTACTGCTCACCCTGTGTGGAAATGAGTTAAAGTTGAACTTACCACTATTTATAACCCCCCGAACACAGTATATTCTGAGCTACAGACTGACATGTTTAATGGAAATTAAAACTTTAACATTCTTAATCTGGCATAAATGGTGAGAAGTGTGCAGAGCTTCATCTGAAAGTTAGTGCTTACACATAAATCAGGGAAGGGGGAGCGATCGGTATGAAAATGTCTGTGTCTTTGAAAAGTACTTCACGGTGTATTTCCACCCCCACTGATTGTAATTTTCTTTCCAATGAAATACGCTTCAACTAGACCACACAGCAGCCTCCTCTGCCACCAAAGATCAAGTAAGTTGACCTCAGCTTTCCAGTAAGAATGAAGATAACTGATACACAGCTGTTGTTTGACTTGGGCTTGGGAGAAACGGGATAATGACTATGGAAATTCTTTAGGGGCACCTTCAAAAATGCTGTGGTTGAAGTGAAGTGTTTCTCAGTGCCTTTGCTTTTGTTCAGAATGGAAGGTACTCTGAGAAGTTCGTGCCTCGCTGGGAGAGTGGGGAATGGCGTGGGCACCCTGGTTCTTCTGTTTGTCGGTCTTGTGCTGAGCTTAATGCAAAGACTGACCCATTGTGCCTGGTACAGGTGATGTGTCTGAGGTACTTGAGACATCCACAGCTACAAAGTGCTGTTTAACTTACAGGAAGCCAGCAATGTTGAGTAACCTAGTTTTTATACAGTTCTTGATTGGTCAATTTTGCAGCTGTTTTTCTAGAGGAAAGAGAAGAAATCTCTTTTTCGTTGTTTTTTTTCTTTTTTAAAGGCACGACTGGTACCAAACAGAATCTCAAGTAATTGTGACTATAATGATCAAGAATGCACGGAAGGATGATGTCAGCGTGCAGTTCTCAGAGAAAGAGGTGATTTCGTATTGATGTTCATCCCTAGATTCCCCTAAGGTGTAGTAATTAAAACAGAGGACATTACCTGCTGCTGCAGCGTGAAGAAAATGGTGTTGGTGGTCTTCTGTCTGAGCTTTACAATCTGGTCTTGTGCTCTGTGTGTGTATCCCCAGCCAAGTGAACCGGGTCCTGCTGTCACAGCAGTGTCCAGAGGCTCTCTACACAAACAGTGGTGTGGTGTGCAGGCTGCTGAAGGAGCGTGTGGGTTTTAGCTGCTTGTGATTACAGTGGTGGCAGAAGTGATCCGGACTTAATGTCTGAGTATGCAGGCATCTGCTGTAGGAAGGGACAGAGGCAAGGTATCTAAAAGCAGGTGTGAATCACAGAATCACTTTGTCTGAAAGAGACAAGACCAGTGAGTCCAACCATTAACCCAGCACCACATCTGTGTGTCCTCTAAGTACCTCCGGGGATGATGACTCCACCACTTCCCTCAGCAGCTTGTTCAAGATGTTTGATAACCCTTCAGCGAACACATCTTTCCTAACCTACAGTTGAAACTTCACCTGGTGCAGCTTAAGGCAGTTCCTTTTGTCCTGTTACTTGTTACCCCACACTACTACAGCCTCCTTCCTATGAGAGATGTCTGGCTTACAACCGCAGAAGACAGAATTGCTGATGGCAGCCAGGTGTCTCAAAGCAGTCCAGTAATCTCGTTGTTGTGCTACCATATGGCGCTCGTGTTTGACCGAAAACGTCGACGTTAGGTTTTTATTCTCAACTAAGTTGATACTTAACAAAGTACCGGCAGTATGTAATTGTTGCCAAGTACTTAGTTGTAAATGCCTGCTTTAGATGGTGTGAGCACGTGCTGTATGGTTTGTGGGTGTTAGAAAGGAAGTTGCTTTCGTGTTCTGTTGTTAATATCTTGGTACTTCATTTGCCTTGTAATTCCTTCCCCCCAAGATGCAAATCAAGCTGATGAGATAATATGCTTTTTGAGCACTTTGCTGGCTAAGGATTGAAATCTGTTCATTTTCTAGTGCACTTTAGAAACTTGTTGTTCAGTAATGTGGAGGTGTGGCTGAAATTCTGATGCCTGATGCTTTAAGTGCTCTAGTGAAGGGTCATTAAATTAATCACTTAATCTTGGTTCCAAATGACAACCCTTCACTTGAAAATGGAAAACTGCTCTTAAAGATGACCGGAGTTGTGTTTTTTAACTGTCAACAGATGAATGCCTCAGTGAGACTTCCATCAGGTGAAGACTACAACTTAAAGCTGGATCTTCTTCATTCTATAGTTCCTGAGCAAAGTACCTTTAAAGTGCTTTCGACAAAGGTAAGCTGCCTAACGTGCAGGTTGTTTCTTGGACTGTTTCTAGTGTTGAAAGTGTTTCTGCTCTGTTGTCTTGTCTTTGCAACACTCGTCGTGTCTTGCATTTCATATAGAAGGGCTTTTGCAGATGACAGTTACACTGAGGATGCTTCTACTTGTTGCTGTAGAAGCCTCTGGTCTCCACTCTTAGAATCAGGCACTAGGAAAGTAGGAACATGTACCCACTAAACTTTCAGGAGACGGTATCACCTTGTGAAGCAGTGTCAGCTTTGTGTGCCGAAGACTTGTAAGTTGGGTTTTGAAGAAGTTTTTAGAAGACTTTAAAGATAGACTTCTTGACTCTTCCTGAACTTCTTGCTGGTGAAGGTCATCTGTACAGTTGGCTGTTCTGGGCTTTTCAGAGAACGTATTGCACACCATTCCTAGAAATAGGACTTGCTTGGAGACACTTGGAAATCACATGACATGATGCTTCTGTCATGACAGGGCACTTGTGTCTCAGCGTTTTTATTTCTGCTATATTACTAGTACAGAGAAGTAAGAAACCAGCTGTGATCTGGTGTGACATGCATTGCTGATGAGGCATGTAGACAGATGTGTGCTTTGTCCATGGAGCCAAGCCTGAATCTGTAAAGCAAGAATGTGTTATTCATTCTTTCTGTCCCAGCACTGGAAAATCTTTCATGTTCTCATGTTCCTTTTTACCTGTCCTCTTCTCAGAGTGGTACCTGCAATCTTGCATCATTTCAGGACAGAGGGACTTCAGGATGCTGTGAGAGGATTGCCATAGAATGTTGGCCTCATCTTTACATTCCTCTCACTGAGGACAGAGGGCAGGTTCTGTGATTGAGTCATATGAACCCTTACACTGTGGGAGAAAAGCAGTGTCAAGAATCTGCTAGTCCACTAGTATTTATCTGAATTTGAGTGGAACGGGCACAGACCTTCTCAAGAGTGGTAACAGTGAAGTCCTGTTTGCTTTGAGCTTCTATGTATGATTCTGTATAGCTAGTGTTAAACTTTTCATTTGCCTTGAAGTTTACTGCTGCTTTTATGAAGCATCTGCATGCTGCTGAGCGGTGCCGATACGAGCTTGACTTTGTGAGCCGTGTCTTGTCTGGATGAGTCTCTGAAGTGATCTAGAGCCTTGTTTTAGATTGAGGTTGCTAAGTAGCGTGAAGGTTTAGTAACATTCGAGCAGTGTCTGAATTATGTGCATTTTGTTCTTATTCTTGAATGTTACTGTTCCTCTATGGTTGTGAGAGCCTATTTTTGAGACAGAAAGGATGAGCAAGAATGCAGGCGGTGTTTTAACAGCAGGGATCAGTGCTTCAGCATGTGCTTCCGTTTGCAGAACAGAGTGTAAGAACATTGAGAAAGACTTTCACAGTGAGGCTGACAGCACCGGAACCAGGTTCTCGGAGAGGTTATGGAGTTTTCCTCTCTGGAGATGTGTTCCTGTGTGAGCTCCTTTAGCTGATCCTCCTCTAGCAGCAGAGTTGGATGAGGTGATCTGTCGAGGTCCCTTTGAACCCCAACCTCACAACTGTGTTGGTGGGAAGGACTAGAATAGGTGATGCCCCAGCGAAGCCGGTTCCGTCCAGCAGATGGCGGCTGGCTGAAGAAGAAGCGATTGGCAGCACCTGCACGTTAAGCAGGCGAAAACCTCTTTAAAGACTCAAAATATTTCACTTAGAAAAACATGGAGCGCTTTAAGGGAATATTGCCGCCTTGGTGTTTGAATGCTAGCAATTCAGATTTCCTTCTGTAATGTTGTGTACCGACTTTGTTCTTCTGAGCAGCACAGAAATAGGCAGCTATTGATTGGGGTGCGCAATCTCATTGCTTGGAAATTCGCAAACCCTTTGCAGATTATTTTGTGCCATTTACGTGAAGTCCCTTTGTAAGCACTTGGAGAGACAGACATAATCTCATTATCTTCCCAATTATACGAGCTTCTTGCTTCCCACTCCTAAAGAAATTGTGTTTTCATGAGGCAGGAGCCAATGAATAATTTTGGATAAAAATAACCACGTGTGTTCGCACCGCTCTGTTTCATACTGCTGCTCTAAATGTGAGACACATTGCTGTTAGCATCGTGTTGTCTGCACTGCATAACCAAGAGTCTGATCTTTTCTGACTACATGAAAAAGCAGTGGAATCTGTGAGCAGCTTGTGTGGGGGCTAGTTTGGGTTTCTCATGAACTTCATAAACCTGATAAATGTGTTGAGTGGAGGATGACGGAGCAGAGCTTCCAGGTAGCAAAACAATTGTGTGTTTTGATAACTGAGTGAATCCTAGAATTGTTAGGGATTGGAAGAGACCTTGAAAGATCATCTAGTCCAATCCCCCTGCCACAGCAGGAAACCAGAGAGGGTTTTCTCAGTAGCATTTGAAGTTCAGCATCACCTGACAAATGCAAAGGTAAAGATGCAAATCCTTGAGTTTAAGAAATAGTTTAAGAAAATAGTGTTAATTGTATTTGCAAAGGCTGATAGGCTACACAGAGAGCAGGCAGAACATAACAGGCTCTGGGATTGGCTCCTTTGGGGAGTGTTAGCAGTGGTGGGAAATACCGGTTGGTACCGTAAGAAGTGTTTCTGTCCTAGGAATGAAATACAAATGCTACCTTTCAGTAGTTCCGTCCCATGCCTAACTCTGAGCATACAGAGTCCCTGTCTGGAAAAGAGCAGTGCTAGCACATTGTGCAGAGGCAGCACAGGTCTCAATATTCGTGTGTGGAAATGCTGAGTGCAGCTGTACGGAGCCCTTCTCTGGAGGTGGTTGCTGTAGGTACACACTGTTTGTTCTTGTACATGAACAACAGAGTGGATGGATTGTAATTAGCACAACTTGATTGGTTGGTGTTACTGGTTACACTCCTTGTCTGACAATGTGTTGACTGTAATAATCTGATTCAGCAGCAGCCCCCAAAAGCTACTGTATAAACATGTGTTTAATCATAGAATCATTAGGGATTGGAAGGGACCTCGAAAGATCGCCTAGTCCAATCCCCCTGTAACAGCAGGATCACCTAGACCAAGTTGCTCAGGAACACATCCAGGAGGGTCTTAAACATCTCCAGTGAAGGAGACTCCGCAACCTGCTTGGGCAGCCCGTTCCAGTGGCTCTGTCACCCTCACTGTGAAGAAGTGATTAGTGTCTTACAAACACCAGAGCAGGTCCCGTTTGTGCGTAGCGGGACTTTGTGTGCAGTAGGTAGGACTTCGCGTATTTTGGGGTGACCCTCACCCAAGTGTGCCACGCTGCTCATTGTGTTCAGCCTGTAACAGCAGGAGGGAGATGTGTCTATGCCAGGTATGCTCCTTAGTGTTTTTGCTTGTTTCCAGGAGAGGGAGACAAAATGTAAATTCTGGGCCAAGCCTGCTCTTGGGAAGCTGCCTGTGTGCAGCAGTTACCCTCCAACTCCCATCATAAAGGCAAAAAAACACAAAACCTGAAATTGAGTGACCAAATGTGTTAAAGACAGAGCTGGCTGTCCAGCACAAACGGGGTCAGGATTTGGAGCAGCTCATAGTGCGCAGTCACCCTCACTTTCTTTCCCCCCTTCTTTGCGGTGTATCAGTCACTGTATTTGAGGCTCCAGAGGAATGTTCTTCTGAGTTCTGTTGGAAACTTCTGTAACATGAGCAGTTTCTTTAGGTCTTCTCTTGTGTTGCAGGTGATGCTCAGGGTTTTCTTCTGCCTAGGCCCAGGGAAGGAAGTGGGATGCATGTGTGCTTTCAGCCGGTGTGAGAATGAATGTGAAGGAGACTTGAGCTGATGCTTTATCTTGTTGTTCTCCTCTGCTCTTGCATCTTCAAATAGTCTGGGGATAATCACTGTGGGTTTATTTTTTTCAGTTTTTAGTGGTTTGGGCTTTTTGCAGGCAACTCAGAGACATCTGAAAAAATGGTAAAAAGTGGTTTCTTTACCCAAGAACTGTCCTTTCATTGGAGATCAAAGTTGTGCTGCAAACTGGGGAGGTGTTAGAGATCTTCAACCTCTTTTACAGTTGATGTTTGTTAGTTAATAGAGACGTCTCAGGCAGCAGCTCACCCTCAGCAGTTTCGTGCCAAGAATACGGTAGTGTGCGTCAGTGGGATGTTTCTTCTCTCGCATCAACATTTTGCCTCTCAGACTCTGGAGTGGTTTGTGCAGTTGACTGGAGAAGCACACCGCTGCCTGTCACTGAGTGTGAAGGGAAAGCAGAGAGCATCACTTCCACACTCTCCTGGACTGTCATCAGAGCCTCTATTCAGAGGCAAATGTCTGCAAATAGATAAACAGAGGCCCAGGTGTATTTTAACTGAAGCTCTTTCTTACCGCTGCAGTCCAGTCCAGTCCTTAAACGATACCTTCCGATTTCAGATATTTTCGTTAAATTGCCTTGAGACACTTGGATGCCAGCTGGCCTGCTCCTGTGTGCTTGTTCTCTGTGGGCTGCTTGCGTGCCAAGTCCTGTCCTTTGTGTGTATTGCCGAGTGCTGTCTGTAAACCATCGGCTGTTATTTAACGTAAGAGTTGGACGTTTTTCCTGGGATCTCTTGTGAATCTTAGACAGGGCTGGTTGGAACAATTTCCTGCCTAGACCAGAAATAAACCTTCCCAGTGACTGGTACAGTAGCTTAAAATGTGGGATGCTAGAGCTGTACGTGTATGCGAGTTTGAGCGGGTCACACGTTTGTAGAAGACAGAGCTGTTTTGTCCCGACCTTACATTTAGATGGTAAAATACAGGTCAGGGCTGCAGAGTGGTGACTGTAAACACTTAACATTTGTATTTCAGACAAGGGAGACAGTAGTGGAGTATGTAAGTACTGAAACCCAGAATTGTCGTTCTCGTGGCTTTAATATCACAAAACGGCAGAATTTAATTGGGTGCTTTTTGGATCTTGGTTAAAATTAATGGCTGAGCTACTGCTTTGCCAGTTCTGATTTCCTTTGTCCATCTGATGAGAGCTTGACAGAACTTTGCCAGCAGTGAGTTTTAGTTTTCCCTGAGCGTGGGCAGTAGAAAGCACAGTAGAAATTACAGACCTATCCTTACACCTTGTCAGAGTAGAACAGAATCTTCTCCAAGGGAGAAGGATAAACATGCTTTCTCTTTTTAATGTTTCTTAGTTGAACTGGCGATGCCTGGCTTGGAATTTAGGTTCAAGTGAAATCTAGTTCATTGGAGGTTTGGGCTTTTTAACAGCACTTTCTCCATAGACAGGGTTGGCTGACCAGTGTTGTGTGTGTGTGTGTAGCTAGGGGGAGAGTAACTGTTTCTTCTGACTAGATCAAATGCTCCTGTGCCAGTCACCTTAAAGTGAGAGTTCTTACTGTTCTTGTACTACCAGTAAAATAGCGTAGAGTGCCTTCTGAGAGCAGCCATGTGGCATCTCTTCTGATAGAGAATGCTCACATCAAGTTGCAAAGAAACTTGTCTAATCTCTGATTAGGTTTTTAATAAGCAGTGTCTTTTCTGATTACAAAAATCTGTAAATAGAAACTTGTCTGTGTCATAGAGTGGCCTTGGTTGGAAGGACCTCAAGAGATCATCCAGTTTCAAATGTCCTTTCACTGCAGATGGGGCTTCCAGACAATGATTGTCCCATTTCACCCTCTGCCCAGAGGAGCAGGTTTGTCTCCACAGTGTTTCAGACAAGTAGTGCCTGAGTTACTCTGTCAACAGTCTGTGTTTCTTTTCCATTTTCCTTTGTTCACTTTGGGCTCCCAGTATTTTGGGCTGAGAAATTACAACAGAAAGTGGGTGATTTCTACATTGAAACTTCTCATACACCTGGAGTGCTGTGTCCGGCTTTGGTCTTCCCAGTGCAAGAAGCACAAACGTGGTGTGGTGAGCCGGGGACTACCGAGATGGTCATAGTCTGCATAGTGTGGGCAACAAGAGAAGACTGGGGAGTTAGGTTTGTCCTTAAGTGCCATGCAGAGTGTTTAATTTGCAGGGAAATTTCCAAGCTTCTGTTCTAAAGCTGGCACAAAGCACCCGGGCAGACATTTTAAGAAATATAAATGTTAAAGTAGCTGGCAAAGTGTTGATGTATTTCTCTTGCCTGAGCACTGACTTTGGTTTTCACAAAGGAGAGGAAGAAGCTAACTGTGTGAGTGCGTGGTGACACGCATGTGCCTGTACAGATGCGGTACTGTTCTGTGTGAGAGCTATGAGTATCTGCTCTAAAACGGTCCTTAAAATGCAGTTATTGCCATTTGTGCACGTAATTGGGGCTCACAGAGTTGTTTCTCCTTAGATCAGATGAAGCTCTCAAGCAGAATTTTACAGCTTTGTATTTTGGGAAAATGCAGTGGTACCATAGTGTGAAGCCTAATGATTTCCCTCGTTTTGTTCCTGTCTACCACTTTGCTTAATGAGTAGCTTCAATTGCAGTGGGTGGAGTGGATGGGGTAGAGGTTTAATCCTGTCATAAATACATTCTGCCTCAGTTCTTCAGCTGCCTGTGCTTCTGCCTTGGCAGGGCTGAAATGTTTTAGACTTCAGAAGTGCGCGTCTCACGCTGGGAATTGGTTTGTAGCAGTTCCTTTTCCTCAGGGATGCTTGTCATGTACCACTGGCTTTGGGACAGTTTCAGAGGAAAGCGTAAGAAGTAGCAGATGAAAAAAGCAAGCGAGAGTTTCTGGAGCAGCAGCAGTAAAGATCTTCCTTTTTCCTCTTTCCATGTGTGGGCAGGGCCCTTTGCATAGTCAGAAGTCTTTTTAAAGGTTCTGTGAGTAGGGCTGTGTTCAGAGAATAAGGAAGGATGCTTTTAGTAGCTTACATCAGGCATGAGATTGCACTGGGGTCATTCCTGGTGTGGAGGAAGTACTTTGTGTATGCGATACTGACAGATACTGGTGGAAAGCCTGAAGCAGAAGGGTAAGAGGAGATGGCAGAGAAAGAACAAACAGAGTAGAAGCTGGAGAGGTGCAGGGTTAAGCAATCTGGGTATCAAGCACTTGTAAAAAAATACAGTGTTGGGGGATGCAGTAACAGGCAGAGTATAAAATCTTAGCACTAAGGCTTCCTCACCTGAAATGTGCAGCTGAATTGCTAATGCAGGGTCTTCAGGTTGAGAAGAAGCAGAGAATCGAGTTGTTGGTTTGCAAGTGGCTAATTAACTTAAATGTTTGACTCTTAAGGTCCAAATCCACTGAAAGGACAAAAGAACCTGCTTGCTCCAGCACTTGTGGGACTGTTTGACTTATGTGCAGATCCACAAACGGTTTTGTCTTTCTGAAAACTAGCAGCAGGACCGGTGCTCAGAAATTCACTGGAAGATTGCGGTTTCCAAAGCATTTCTGGAAGAACCCAGTGGAGAAAGCTGTGCTGACTCCTCTGGATCTAAGATGATGGGTACAGTTTGGATTCTGCTTCTGTACAGCCTTAGAGCAGAACTCCTGGACTGCAGTGTTAAACTCTGGAGTACAGGCCACCTTCTGGGACAGTCAGTTGGGAACTGGATTAACTAATACAGCATTTGAATGTCCACTGTTGTGTTTCAGCAGCTGTGACTGTCGCTGCTTTAGAAACTAATGCTCTGATGCTGAATTTGTGATGTGCAAAGCTGCTAAAAACACTGGAAACCAAACAGACCCATGGAATAGGAAGTCGGATACGTTGGCTTCCCCACAGTGGGGGAGAATAAAAAGAAGCAATGGTGCCTGAGTATTCTGATTCCTGAAATACAGTTACGATTGCAGACGTGGCAGCTTTGGAGCTTAAAAGAGCTCATTGCTTTATTTTTTTAAGGTGTGTCTTGGACTGTTGCTTATGAGGGTTGGTTTGAAGAGTGGATTAAAGACAGTTATTTCAGGTCAACACGATGCTGGCACAGAGCTTGCTGTGAGGATCTCTAGGATTAGCTCTTACAGTGATGCCTTTGTTCATGGGTCTGCACGGATCCCCAGGTTACAGTGGCTTTAGGCAGAGCTGAGAACATGTTGCTGCTGAGCAGTTCACAACTAAGGATCTGCAGAGGTACAGCAGGCAGTGATTTCAGCTTATTAATAGCATCATGTGAACTCTGTGACATTTCCTGAAGTGAAGGTGGTGTTTGTGGTGACATTAGACAGCCCTCGTTTCGCAGACAATGTTTGGCAACTTCACAACCGAAGTGTAAGGTTAATTACAAAAAACATGTTGATGTGGTTGTCTGAAGGGACCCAGGAGGGTTGTGAGTAGGGCAGGACATGCTGCACTGAATTCTGTTTTCCCTGGGATAATTGCACCCATGTCCATTGTTAATCGCCAGCTTTGTCCGCAAGTACTGGGCAGTTTTCTCCATGGCAGTGTTTGCTCATTGAGCCGGGTGAGTACAGCTGCTGGATTCTCTGGTGGGAAGATGTGCACAGTCCCAGGATGTTTCTCTGGTTTGTGCACTACACACTAGATGCTGATTTTGTTTGGTGGATGAAACATAAATCTACATAGAGTTGGGTTTTGTAGTCCTTCAGCAGGGCTGTGTGATTATTACAGCTGAATAACAAAAAGGGGCTCTGGAAAGATAATTCCTTGGTGCCTGGTGGTGTGGAGGCATCAGTGCCATTCGTTACTTGTGGGATGCCGTAACTTAGAAGCAGAATTAAGTGATGAGTGAGCAAAAGAAAGTGGAGCGGTACTAGACAAAGTGGGAGAAGTCTGATACTGGAACTGTGCAGCCGCGTAAGAGCTTGCTGACTAGTGACTCTAAGTCAGGTAAGTAAATTCTGCTCAAATACAGGCGTAGTGTTAGAGACCATCTCCACAAACAAGTGTAATTCTGTCCTGACTGTCACTGCTTTTGACACTCTTTGGCAGAACTGTTTGCCAGCTGGATTAATTTGCTCTTCCGTCTTGTGTTCTGTAGGTTGAGATAAAAATGAAGAAGCCAGAGGCTGTAAGATGGGAGAAGCTGGAGGGCCAGGGAGATTCCCCCAAGTTAAAACAATTTACACCAGGTTTGTTCTCTGAACTGTTAAGTACTAAATAGTTTACTTGTGTTACATTACTTGAAGGTACTGTTAGTATTTGTTTGATAAGCCTTGTCAGTAAAATCACAGACTGATACTGACAGTGAAAAGCCAAACAGCTTTGACTTCACTGCCAAGAACTGACAATAAGATTCTGCAGGGCTTTACTAAAGCATGGGTATGAACTGTAGTCATAGCTTCCGTTAGTCTGATGGGTTGTTAAGGATATGTGTCAACTTCAGTTCTCAGCACTTCAGCTGAAACAAGACTATAACTAGGAGGGTTTGAAAACCACTTATAAATTACAGGCAAAAAGCCAAAACTAACTCAATTTCAAGAAAAAAACCCTCGTTTTGAGTTTAGTTATCTGTGTTGCTCTTGTCTTGTGCTTTGGACTCTTCCTTTTCTTGGGCAGGTAAGTTGTGTTAATCTTCTTTTCGTAGATGTGAACTCACAGCTGCTGTGTATAGTTTCTAGCACTTCTTAATTTGCTCTGGTTTTGTTACTGCAGCGCTTGTGGCAGTTGGGAGGAGCCACTTGCATTCTTAGACTCGCGTTCCGTTGTCATCTCCGATTCACTGGATCTGTGTACGCACGAGTGCTCTACTGCTCTAAAATGGAGAGAAAACAGCTGAGTTAACTGCACTTGTGTTTTCAGATATGCAGTGCTTGTATCCGTCATCCTCTCACTATACAAGGAACTGGGACAAGCTGGTAGTTGAAATCAAAGAAGAGGAGAAGAATGAGAAGTTAGAAGGAGATGCTGCTTTAAATAAACTCTTCCAACAGATCTATTCAGATGGTACAGATGAAGTGAAACGTGCCATGAACAAGTCATTTGTAAGCCTTCGTTTTACTCTGAATAACTCTGTGACTTTCACTCACTGATACAGTTCAGACCTTTGCATGAGCTGGGACACCTCCAGCCAGGAATACCTTGGCCTGTAACGAATGGCAGTGGTTCTGTTGGAGATGGTTCTGTCAGTGAGGCAGATGCAGTCCTGTGATGCCAAGGCCAGGGTTACGCTTCTCACTGGTCACTCTGTTTCAGTCAGTGTTATCAAATGAAGTACAGAGCTTGCAGACTTCTTGTGGGTAAAAGGGTGAAAGGATCCAATTCCTTCAGTTGTTGAGATCTAGTTCCTTGTGTTCATAGTCCTCATAGGCACGAACTTGACTGACCTTTCAAAAGGTTGTGTCCAGCACCGATAAAAGCACTGTTGGGCTGAAGAGTTTGGAATGATGTCTTAGTCTATAAGAACACAGTTCCTGTGTAGCTGCTACTACGGGAAACGTAATTTCTGTAAATTTCCTCAGGATTGGCTAATCAACTCTAGGAAATGGGGCTTTTGTGTGACTGCAATTTCTCTAGCTAACTAAACAAGCTTTCTCTCCTGTTGCAGATGGAGTCTGGAGGCACAGTTCTGAGCACCAACTGGGCTGATGTTGGTAAAGGGAAGGTAGAAGTAAATCCTCCTGATGATGTGGAATGGAAAAAATTCTAATCCTACTTTTAATCTCTTATGACCTGTGTGTTGCCATAGTTATGTACTGACTGCTGTGTGTGGACATGGTGTGCTCGGAGTCAAAGCACTGAATGTCCTCTGGGAAACAGGAATTGTCTTCACACTTTGCGTGCTTTAGAAATCCCTTCATCCGCAGATGTTAAAGATGCACTCGGGTGGAACCCTACTTCAGTCACCTCTGTCTGATTTTTGGAAATTGAGTCAATCAGTCTAAATTTTCTACCAGCTTTCTGAACTCTGCTTTCTGGGGATAGGGTGATCTTTCATGATTGGTCAGGGATGTTGCCTTTCGCACGGTCATTCTGTTCAGTAACTTATTAGATCTTGGCAACTTGGGATAAAAATACCTTTCAGCAACAGCGTTGAAATTGTTTGCTCTAAACCTCTGCTAAATAAACCTGTAAATATCACTTTTTCTATATGGAAGCTGCTTAATTTCATTTTTAGCAAACTTGGGTTTTGATGGGGGAATGTTTTGAAAGGCACAGGTAAGGGTATGAGTGCTCTGCTGTGACAGAAAGAACAGTTGACAGGTTTAGGAGCAGAAGATGCATCCAGTGAGGAGGATGAGAGTCTTATTCTTGACACAGATGCAAAATTTCCCCTTTCTGGAGCCCCTCCACCTGGGTGATAGGTTGAGCTGCAGTCGTATGTGATGGGAGAAAGTTATGGATGGAGATTTCTGTGGAGAAGTGGGTCTTCTCTCTGCCATCTGTATTCAGAAGGAAGGATCAGATGCAGTTGCCTGAAATCAAAGGTAGCAAGCCAGGACTTTAGATTCTGTTATTTCAGAATGCTGGCAATGGTTTATAATCTGGAGAAGAGCCTGTGAGCCCTTATTTACATCAGTGCAGCTTTTGCATCACAGTCAAATTGTAAATAATGGTTTTCACAGAACAAAAAGGAAATAGAAAAAGGTGCAAATCCCATCTGTGCTTATACTGCTTGGATCCCAGTCTGTGAGGCCCTGTAGGTGCTCAAAAGCTGTCTGGATGTGATCCCAGGCACCTGGCTCTAGGTAGCCCTATTGGAACAAAGTGGTTGGACAGGATGACCTCCAGAGGTCCCTTCCAACCTCAACCATTCTGAGATTCTGTGAAAGAACTATCAACTTAGAAAGGTGTGGGAGGCCAGGTCCATATGCTGCTGTCTCCTGGGATTTCAGAGCTACCTAAGTATTCTAAGAGTCTAGAAAACTGAATTGCAGATATTGGGCAGTTCCCTGAAAGCTGCTTCATTCCTGGTCAGCTGCTGAATGCTCCTTTAAGTTTGTTGCTTTTTCTTGCGTTTCTCACATAGGTTTTTCCATATGGTTTGATATTCTGTCTCTCTTCTGTGTATTTGAAGTATTCCGTAACTGCGATGGGAACTGGGTTAGCTTGGTAAAATACAGAGGCTGTTGGTACAAGTGTGTGAATGGGCCACATGGAGCCTGCAGTTGTAATGCTGATAAATGCGTGTAAAGGATGAGTGGAAGGTAAGGAGTAAGAGAGGATGCATTCTGTTCCTCCTTAGGACTACGTGTAGCATTTGCATCGGTGCTGGGAAGGTGCAGTGGTTTTTTTTTTTCTACTACTGTTCCTATGCCTCTGCAGTAGGGAGACACCAAGATTTTAAACTCTCATAAGTCTTAACATTGAGCTTGGCTTTGGACACGAGCCATGGCTCTGAGCCTCAGGTTGTCATCCCAGACAGCTGTAGACAGTGATTGCAGTCTTGATGTAACTGCAGTTCCTCGATGCGNTCTGTGAAAGAACTATCAACTTAGAAAGGTGTGGGAAGCCAGGTCCATATGCTGCTGTCTCATATCGTGCTTATCCTGTAGTGCGGGCTGGACAGGGATTTCTGTTCTGTCACTTCAGCTTCAGACTTGTTTCCTGTTTCCCAAAACTCAACTTTGGGAACAGAGTGTTGTCCTGGTCTTTAAATACAATGAAGAGAGATGGGCTGTATTTGGGATGGATTTTGCACGTGCCTTACCTGTTGACTCTCACTGAGCAACGTCTGTGTCTTGAAGGAATTTCTCAAAGGATGTACTCGTGGTGTATTTTAATAAGTGTGTTAGCTTCAGTGGCAGCTTTCTTGCCCTTCAGAGAGTTCTCCGTAGATAGTTGTTCAACATCAAGTGCATTTACTGTCCATGTGGGTTACTTACATTGAAGCTGAATCATGCAGAACAGGACTTTGAACTTGGTTCTCTTGGAATGCTCCATTGTTGCTTCTAATTTATACTTGGAGAGGAGTTTCTTCCTTTCTCTGTTGAAGGAAGACAAATGTCTGAGCGCTTCACTTTGTCACAAGGTTGGGTTCTTGTCTCCTGGTCAGCCTTGCTGTTTAAGTGTCACTCGGAGCACTTAACAGCGCTTAGCAGAGGATTGCTGTGGGAAAAGCCTAGAAAAAAATCTCTTAAATAGAAAGGAAAAAGTAGTCTGGGGATGTTTGCTGACAATCAGGTTGTTCTTACCAAGCTAAGAGAGCGCAGTAGGAGTTCCTGTGTCGGCAGCTGGTTTACTGAGAGGCTGTGGGAGTGTTTCATCAGCTAAGCACAATATATTGTTATATTAAGTGGGCCCTGTTCTGCTGCTTTGGGATTCAACTCGTGTGGCTTAAGACAAGAAGTAAAATGAAGTGTACTGCTCCCGGGGTGCTCTGGAGGCAGATGTAGTGCAGATACAGTGCTGTAGCTCCAGGGTAAAATGTGTAGCAATCAAGTGTAGACCTCCATGTCCATTTCAATTCTCTAGGCCAGGTTTGCAAATCTAAACACAATTCCAGCGAGTTTCCGAGTACAGACAGGTAAACCTGTGTGTGTTCCACTGTAGAATGTAGGTGAACCAGTAAAAACCAGTAATGACAGCTCTTACTGCCTCAAGCAGGATTGGGGAAAGGGGGACGTGAGAGTTGGGGTTTCCTAGTAGCTGAATGCAGTGCTGCAGGCTCAGAGAAGAGCGGATGGCATGATGGGCAGCAGAAAGAGCCCTGGGGATATTGATTGATCACAAGCTGTGAGCCAGTGATGGGCTGAGGTAATGAAGGCCAGTGACATCCTGGCTTGTGTCAGAAACAGTGTAGGCAGCAGGAGTAGTGAGGTGATTTCCCCCCTGTACTTGGCACTGGTGAGGCCACTCCTTAGGCACTGTGTTCAGCTTTGGGCACTTCAGAACGAGAAAGAAACTGAGGGGCTGGATTTGGTTTAAAGAAGGGCAGCAGTGCTGGTGAAGGGTCTGGAGAACAAGTGTGAGGAGCAGCTGAAGGAGCTGGGGCTGATCTGTCTGAAGGAGACTGAGGGGAGACCTTGGCTGGAAGGAGGTTGTAGAGAGGTGGGTGTTGGTCTCTTCTCACAAGGAGCAAGTGATAGGAGAAGAGGAAATGGCCTCAGGTTGCCCCAGGCAAGTTTAATTTAGACATTAGGAAAAACTTCATTGAAATCACTGAAACAGGCTGCCTGGGGAGGTGGTTGAATTGCCACCCCTGTATGTACTTAAAAGTTGTGTAGACATGGAGCTTAGAGACAGGATTTAGTGGTGGCCTTGGTAGAGTTATGGTAACGGTTGGGCTTGATAACCTTGCAGTCTGTTCCAAGCTAAACAATGCTGTGAACACGATACACAGGTAAACAGAGTGCCTAAGGTCACTCAGAGCGTGAGTCATTTTGTCCCCATCTTTTGGAAAGGGAGAAACTTTGCCTTCAGTTCTGTACTTGAGCGGAGTTGTTCTGGTCTGCTGAAGTAGCGTTCGTGCCTCTCGGCATCACCGGGATTCTCACAGCAAGGTGCGTGGAGGGTAGCTGTGGAAGCTTCCGTGCTGTGTGTGACAGTGTCATGCATCCGTGAGTAGGGTGCTTTCTTCTTACATGCTTTGTGGCTGCTTACAGGGTACAAGCCTTCACGCCTTTTGTTTGGGGAGAGTTAGTTCTGTTAATAAGGTGTAGACAGGAGTGTCACCTGTCTTCGGTAGGAGACTGCAATTGTTTGGTGGGTTGTTTTTTACTGGGAGAAACAGAGAGAAGCAGGTTGAGGGTTGCCTCAAGGTATGTCTTGAGGAATGGCTGAGGGATCTGGGGCTGCTTAGCCTGGAAAAGAGATTGAGGGGAGACCTGTTGTTCTCTACAGCTACCTGAAAGGAGGTTGTTGAGAGGCAGGGGTTGGTCTGTTCTCCTTAGTGGCAAGCTACAGGAGAAGGGGAAATGGCCTTAAGCTGAGCCAGAGGAAGTTCAGGTTGGGTGTCAGGAGGAATTTCTTTGTGGAAGGGTTGTCAGGCAGTGGAACAGCTGCTCACAGAGGAGGAGGTTGTGTTGCCGTCCCTGGAGGTGTTGAAGAGAAGGGTAGGTGGTGCGCTGGGGGGACAGAGTTTAGTGGTAGGACTAGAAAAAGGTTGGATTTAGTTTGACCTAATGATCTTGAAGGGGTCTTTCAGCTGAAACTGTTTATGATTCTATGAAGGTGGCTTGAGATGCAAAAGACACCAACAGTCTAGTTCATATATAGAATCATAGCATGTATTGGGTTGGAAAGGGTCCCCAAAGGTCTTGTAGTCCAACCCTCAATAATGAGCAGGGACATCTCTAAGTAAAACAGATTGCTCAAGCCACAGGGATGGGGCCTCCACCACCTCTCTAGGTAGCTTGTTCCAGTGACCCACCACCCTCACAGAAAAGAACTTTTCCCTAACGTCTAGCCAAAAGTTACCCTTTTCCAACCCTTGCCTCTCATCCTGTCATTCCATGCCCCTGTGAGCATGGAGAAGCTTTCCTAGTCTTCTTAGAGGCCCCTTTTGGGTAGTGGAGGGTTCCTCCAGAAGTCTTCAGGCCCCAACTCCTGTCACGTTTCCTTTTCTTTGCCCTCAGCGTTTGGCTGGTTCCGTTGTTTGCCTGTGCAGACAGTTGCTGAATGTGTCCCCTCTCCACATGAGAAGTAGCACTGACAGTAATTGCCATTTTTTAAAGTATTTGTTTAATCTGCAGTAAAAAAGAAAGGAAAAGGGACTTTTCTAAACCCACAAGTGATGTACTTCTACAACAACTTGCCGATCAAGGTTGTTTTCATTTATAAAAGCAGAGACTCGGCTGTAACAGGCCTTGAAATCCCACTGTGAGAAGTTTTTGAGTATTTCAAAGTGAGTCTGTTTAGAGAGGTGGGGGAAGGTGAAGCTTTTGTTAAGAAAAAGCGACAATAGAACAGAATACTGAATTCTGTTTTCATCCTACTGCCATTTAACACTTTGCTTTTCAGATCTGCAGCTCAGCATTCCACGCGAGGGTGTCTTTATTTGCTCTAAGCCACGATTATGTCAAATTAATTCCTCTTTTCTATGTGTCACGCAGCGTTAATAACATTACTGGGCTTGCAGCATCTCCAGAGCTGGTTAGTCACAGAGTGACTGCTCCAGAAAGTGACCTCTAAGAGAAAATGGACCGTTCTGTGTGTGAAGCCCCTGTGGCTGACTCTGTAGAGTCAGTGGTAGGGCTCCAGGCTTATGCTGCAGATGAAGGCAGCGTAATACCTCTGATTTTTAGGCTAGAAATCCTAAGTTGCTCTATCGTTGTGTTTCAGCTTAGTATCTTCCTTAGGGATTTCACATGCAATAGGATCAGTTCCAATAGTTGTAGTTGGCCCAAGGCTGAAGTTAGAACCGCCCCCACCCCTTTTTTAATCTTTCTTTTTTTCCCTCCTTCCTTGTCAGCAGTCTCTCTTGCAGGGAACAGGGGGAGGTGAGTGAATGTGAATAGCTGCTATCCATGTGGAATAAAGAGGGGTTGTAATCTTGTGTCAGAAGTGTCTAGTTCAAGGATTTATAAGTACAGTGGCTGCTGTGGATTCTGAAGGGTCTTGAGACTGTGGTCTGCAACTGCATGTAAAAACTGTTTGCCATAGTAGCCGCACAGCAGATACTTGTTAGACACTGCAGCGGTATCGTGGATACAAGATTCTTGGTGCTGAGGCTTCTTTGATGTTGGGATGTGTGAAGGGTTTAGATTCTGCGGCCCCGCACATTTCCTTCCTCAGCCCCTTTTCCCGCCGTTTATTTCTGAAGGAGCACAATGAGCGCTTTGCCGTGTCCCGGGAGCAGCTCTGTGGGAAAGGTTTGCTGTAATTGGGTTCTAACCGCTTGTAGTGACCCGGCAACTGAGGGTGAATGGCAGCGGGGAGCAACTTTGCTTGGGATTTACTACAGTGAGCTACATGGGTGAGAGGTACCCCCAAGCTACCAGTCGAGCCAGTTGCCTAATTGGACATAAATTTTCGCGTGCGGCTGGGTGAGAGGGAGTTTGGTTACTAGAGTCTGAACTGAGGTTGATGAGCGTCTGCACCACTAAACCAGTTTGTGAGCAAAGGTGAATATCTTAGGCTTTGAATTCAGTACGTACTAGTCTACCCTTGTACTGGGAAAAGCTAACGGAATATTAACTTCGGGTTTTATTTAGAGTTAGAGGATTGGGCCTGGCCTTTGGCGCAGTAACTTGCGCCTCAATTTCCAAAAGCCAGGATGAGCTCTGTGGCTGTGGCTGTCCTCTTCTACCAGTTTGTTGTCGCTGCGTTTCTGCTCATGTTGTCAGGGCTCTGACGGCTTTTCCTCACACGACACCCATGATGCGAGCGACCCACCAGCTGCAGGGCATGATGATTCGGCAGGCAGTGCGGCAGCCCTGGTAGTTGTAAGGCCATGGGTGGTAGCCCAGGAGAGGCTCGCAGATTCTCTGGCACTGTGTGTAGCTTCGTCTGCATTCGATGCAGCACACGCCCAGGTGATCCAGCATGGGGTCAAAAGCCATCCCTTCGCCTTCCAGCTGCTGAAACGTGAAACATTAAAATGTCAACCCTGGTGCTCTCATTCGCAAAGAAGGTAAAAGATACCGACGCTCCTGTCTAACTCTGTAAAGGGGAGCAGCCGGAATCTCTGTCTCACTGAAGTTAACAGAACTCCACTAGCTCACCCCTGCATCTCGCTTGATACGTCTCTTATTCTGGTCTGTTTGGTAGGTGGGTGCAGTTGGTGCCTCACCTGTGTGACATGGAAGGTAAACACAGGGAGCAGCTCTAACTTCATTGTTTTTCTTCTGTAGTCTTTGCAAAAGGTCTGGCAGCAGTAAACTCACAAGTTGTAAATATTAGTGATGGAAAAGATGTCAAGACAGTCACCTGGATCTTTCATGTAGCTGACAGTGCCCGAAGTGCCTCCTGTGTAGTTAATGTTTTAATTGTTGTACTTCAATGCTGCTTACAGCACTCCCAGGAAACTGTTCAATCAGCTGTGACCCTGCAGCCTTCTGAATGTTTCACCCCTGTCCTTCAGTCTGCATTTTCTGTCCCCCTCTGCCCCACTGAGGTGCATTGTGGGCAGTGAGAATTCTGTCTGACAATGAGTTACGCGGAGCAGGACAACACATAAGTTCAGGTGGCTCTTCCTGCTGCCTTCACCCTTCCAAACTCCTTCCCTGCTTCCTGTGAAGAAGTTACCCCGTGCATTGCTCATTGCTGTCATTTTAAGACAAAAGCAGCAGCAAATTGGTGATGATAGGACATGGGGAAATGGCCTCACGTTGCATCAGGGAAGGTTTAGACTTGATATTAGAAAGAAATTCTTTACTGAGAGGGTGGTTAGGTGCTGCCCAGGGAGGTGGTGGTGTCACCAACCCTGGAGGTGTTTAAGGAACGGGTGGATGCGGCGCTTGGGGATATGGTCTAGCGGTTAGGCACTAGGAGAAAGGGCTGGACCTGATGACCCTGGAGGTCCTTTCCAGCCATGATGATTCTATGATTCTATGAAAGAGCAGACCCCAGAGTAACATATAGCATTTCACCTGATCATTTTCCATCAGAAATCTAGCTGCACACCACAGAGGTGAGGCAGAGGAAGTGCCATCCCTTGTCAGGGCTCTTACAGGATGCTGGTGGCAGCTCAGGAGTGTTCAGGCCCCAACAACTCGTTCCCAGCCCTGAGAGCAGGGAAGATGTAATTTCCTTGGGGCCAGATTCATCGTCTTTGAATTCAGACACCTGCAGTGTGAACCTGTGTACCTGAGCTCATAATCCAGACTCCACTCATAGTGGATGAAGAGCTCTAGGGAGGACTCATTTCATCCTCCAGGAAAGACCTACAGCATCATTAATGACTCTTTTGAACTGACCTCTCAGGACAGCTGGGGTAGCCACACAATCACTTTTAGCAAGGGTGAATCACAGCCTGCTGGCTGAGGGATGTTTGGTGACTGGATCTGAGTGGATGTTTTCCGTTTGGCCCAGGGACAAGAACAGGCCTGTGGCAGTAACTGCTGTTGCCCTCAGAGGCAGGGCAGCTCAGACCCATGGATGTGATCACAGTAGTAGCTGAGGAGAAGCAACATTCCTGTGCTGCTGCTGTTCTGCTGACCTCGTGAGAGAGTCACTTTAGATCCACTTTATTTGGAGTGATTAATTTAAGTTTAATTAAGGGATGTCGGCTCGGCAGAGCACTGTCAGTGTAATGATCTCCTGCTGTTGCACAAATGTCAAGTCAGAGCTGGGACTTATTTCCAACTCAGGAGGCATTTTTTCCTGTGACAGTGTTATATTGAAGTGACTTTCTCCTCCTGCACCCAATCACGGGTATAAATCATCTGGCACTGGTGCAGTAGACTGGAAGGTGCCTAATGTACAGTCGTGTTCTCCTGCAGCACAGCGAAGGTGTTGGGATGTGGCAGGATGGCTCCTGTGCTCTGTCTGCAGGCTGGTTCATCTCAGTGGGTGAGAGCACGTTGGAAATAGTCATCCTCCACCCACTGTTGCTTTATGTAAACAGGTTCTCTGCGAAGTGCTGGCTAGACTGAGGCAGTTTACACTTAGAGGCTGAGAAAATAGGTTCTATTTGGCATAACCCTAATCTCTGCAGCCAGACATAACTCTACTTTCCTCTGCAGTAGTCACTTCTAATCACAGAGCATTAGGGATAGGAAGGGACCTTGAAAGATCACCCAGTCCAATCCCCCTGACACAGCACGATCACCTAGATCCAGTCGCACAGGAACATGGTCAGGCGGGTTTGAAATGTCTCCAGAGAAAGGAGACTCCACAGCCCCTTCCAGGGCTCTGTCACTCTCACTGGGAAGAGGGTCCTTCTCACATTGATGTGGAACCTCCTGTTACTCACACCCACTGCCCCTTGTCCTATCATTAGATGACACTGAGCAGAGCCTGGCCACATCCTCCTGACACCTGCCCTTTCCATATTGATCAACATTAATGGGTTCACCTCTCAGGCTCCTTTTTTCGAAGCTCAAGAGAACCAGCTCCCTCAGCCTGGTTGAGGGCAAAGTATTGTTCTGTGTGATGGACTCTCTCCACATTGTCAGTAGATGATGGTGTTCAGCTCTCTGATCAAGATCAGTTTAATTGGCTGGTTGTATTATTTTTCAGAATGTGCTGTCCTTCCCAAATCTGCTTCTGTATTCACCTGGAAACCCTGGAAAGCAGCTTGGCACCAACTTGCTAAGATGGTCATTTCAGAGAAAAGCTGAGCAGGCAAGACAAAAAGGCCACCCCCACATCACCAGTGCTGTACTACCTGTTGACAACAGTCTCAGGCTCTGAAAGAAGGTCACACTGCAAATACTTGCGTTGTATGGGTTGTCTGGATTCAGTGTCTCATCAGTTTCTTGTCCCATTGGCATGGTTTCATTGGATTGGTGATCAGGCTCTTGAGTCAGTTGTGAGGTGGGTGACCTGGTGTTTCCTTCTTCAATAGCAGCTTCCAAGTCTTCCACATCAAAGTTTGTTGCCAGCTGGCGTTTGTTTCTCTTCATTTCTCTTCTTTGGTTATCTGAAGAGATAATAACAGAACCACAGAATGATGGGGTTTGGAAGGTCTCTAGAGGTCATCTAGTTCAACCCCCCTCCAAGAGCAGGGTCACCTAGACCAGGCTGCACAGAAGCTTGTCTAGCTGGGTTTTGAATGTCTCCACAGAAGGAGATTCCACAACCTTCCTGGGCAGCCTTTTCCAGTGTTAGGTTCCCTGCTTTTCCTCCCCTTGAGGCAAAATGGGTGCGAGATCATCTCTGGCATTCTTTGCGCCAGTCTGTGGTCACTGATCCTGACTCGGCAGCAGTTGCTGGCACTAGTGAGACCAATCATCCACATCTCTCCGAAAGGTACTTTTGCAGCAGGCTGGTGCCCTGCTCCAGCAGAAACAGCTGTGTCAGAGCTGTTTAGAAGCTCTTTTGTTGCCCAGTGAGAGATGCAACGTGGGAACAGGTGAACAGACTGGCAGTTTGTATCCACAGGTGCTCTGCACTGTGGGGGCCAGTGGTTTGGGTGGTTCTGGTCCCGCTCTGAGTTTTCTAACATTAACAGGATGAAGGAGGAGTAAACTGTCTTTCAAGTGTTCTGCTCTCCTTCCAGGCATGAAAGTCACCTGGAGAAGTTGCTGTCTCCCTGGTGACTCCTGAACATCTTTGCAAAGTTGGCTCTTCCCCAAGGAACTTAACAGACTTCATCCATCAGTTGCACAGCTGAAGCAACTTGCCCTTCCACACTACTGAAATCCTCTGGAGAAGCAGAGCAGGAAACAGGACAGACTGCGGTCCAGAGCAGAAGCTGGATGTTCCCCAGTGCTTAGCCAGGTTACATTCCTGCTGCCAGGTGTCAGCGGTGGGGTAGTTTAAGTTGTCGTCCTTCTGTGGGAGGTCAACCAACCTGGGAACATTTCGTCTCACAGTGGTCACCCACGTGGGCCCTGTGACTTGTTTGAGGCAGTGCATGTGTGGAAAAGTATCTACTAAGTGTGAACAGTACCCAAACCATGGTCCTGGCACCAAGCATCAGGGCTTAGGAGGGTGACAGGCTCATCAAGGGAGGGGAGGACCCTGGTTTCTCTGCTGTGGAAGGCTTAGCGGCAAACCTGATGTGGGGAGGGAGTGTGGATGGCAGGGAGGGATAGCGTGCTTCTCAAACAGAAGAGGTGTTACCTTTAGGAGGGTATGTTGGTCGCAGCCAGAAAATTGGAAGATCCCTGCAAAGCTCTAAGATTTTGGAGCTCAGGAAGCTGTTGTGCTTGATGGGCTCATCTGCGGCCACCCAGATCAGGGAGTTCTCATCAAATCTCACAGGCATGATTTCATCTTCCTGCAAAGAGAAGAGCACAAATTCTTTGGTGCTGAGCGAGCAGCCACGTGCCTGCCTGCTGTTAATTCTGGAACATCAAGCTGTCCAGCTGATGCAGAATATCTCAGTACTTCATGGATGTGAACCAGCTGTACTGAGCAAAGCCTGAGTGAGGGGTGCCATCACTGATGTGAATGGCAGAGCTGCTGTCAGCTTTGCTGGGGCGGAGATTGTGCCTGGCTCTCTCTCATGAGGCTTTTGCCTGGTCTCTGAGAACCAGATGTCAGAGACCGTTTAGCCCAAAGCACCAGATTTTCAGGTGGTGACAGCAGCTGTGAAGATTTACCCCCTTCAGCAAAGCAGCAGTGAAAGGCACCGGCTGAAAACAAGACCCTAAGTCTTTGTGCCCTGTCCTTGTTGGATGTGCTCCCCAGGTACAACTGTGTTGACAATAAGCAGGGGGGGTGGAAAAATACTGCTCAGAAGTTTTTTCAGAGGATTTCAGCTGGAGAACTGCTCCAGTTTCCAGTTTGAAGTCAACATGATCAGTCTGATTAAAGGTCTCATTGGGTAAAAGCAATTCAATTGACCAGAAGCTTGAAGTGCGAGTTAACGACACCAGCCTGTTTGAAGTTGTACCCTGCAGGTCTTTGGTTCAGATCTTCAAAGTCGCATAGGAAACGCCAGTGATTGATTCTTTAAAGTTGTTAGTTCAAAGTATTATTTTACATAAAATGTGTGAGTGTTTTATAGCAGCAGAGGGATGTTAAAAGGAACCAACTTTAGAATTGCGACGCCCGGTACGGTTTCAAAGTTGAAGCTCTGAATTGCTTCCGCAGAAGTCATCAGAACCTGTTATGTAACTGACTAGACCCGTTCATCCCATCCTCATCGGTGCTGCTCTAGTGTGTTTGTTGATTTCTTCAGCAGGTCTCGAGTTGTTTTGGTTCGCTCTCCAATCTGCCTGGTGAGAACTGCTCTTCGTCCTCTCCCGCCTTGGCTCATGTCAGCGTCAGAAATACCCCCCGTCTAGTTCTCAGCAATAAAAATACCCTTTCTTTCCGTTTGCGACCATCCTGCCTCGGGAACAGGCAGAGCTCGGGGCCCTACAGGAACTGATTGTACTCAGCCTCTTTGCAGGCAGCGCGGGGTTTGCGGTGCTGCAAGACATGGGCAGATGCGTCCTTTCTGCTCAGTGCACATAGAGCAGAGAGGGCCGGCTCCGGGAAATAAGCACGGCTCTGCTGTTCCCAGCGCGCGGCAAGCGACGGGGAGAGGTTCATAGCCAACAGCAGCACGGTTGGCTGCTTGTTCTGGCTGTGGTGCGTAGGATTTATTGCAGTTCTGTGGGTGATGCCCCTTTGGAGAAGATGCGCATAAAACAGGACAAGCAAATCGGTTTCTTTTAGCCAGGTAGAAGATCAGGAATTACTTCTGGACTGTTCCAGGGTAAACATCTTGAAACCAGTGGCTTAATTCTACAACAAGATGACAAACTGAAGCCCTGACTTCAGGCAGTGTTGCTAACAAAGTCAAGAAGCCAAGCCTGCCTCCAAAATGTGTTCAGGCTGGGAAGGGGGTAGGTCTGCCTGCAGGTTGGGCCGGATCGCTTTCCCATCACAGGGAAAATCCCACTGTCTTCTCACAGTGTCCGGTACTGCTGACTAGCTGTTTGATTTAGAGATGGTTAGAGATGTTCAGTGATCACAGCACTGCTACCGCTAGGTGCAGCTGTATTGGTGCCTCTCTCCCATCCTACTGCATCTGGTTTTTTCTCTTGGGAACAGAACAAACTCAGGGAATGGGATTGTGGCTCTTCTGCTGGTGGCTGAGCCCCTGCCACATCCAGGCTCAGCTTAAAGAATGTGTGGATCTGGCACTGGGAAACTTAGTGGACAGGGTGGCAGTGGGTTGATGGTTAAACCTGATGATCTTGTAGGTCTCTTCCAACCTTTATGATCCTGTGATACTCACCAGAGCCACTCCTGTGTGACTGATGGGTTTTGAGGTCTCAGCTCTGGGACATTCAGGCTTTGCACCCCAAAATCAACAGACTTTGTTTTTACAAATGTGAAGTGAGGAGAGGTTTGGGTTGTCTCTGGGTGAAAAATGCAGCTTTGGCAGCGGTCGTGATGGAGATTCAGTGAAATTAAAACTCAGGTGTTCTGAAATGAGGTCTGATACTATCTAAGAAGGTAAATCCCTAATTTTTAAAAGCTGCTGTTTATTCTGAGCCAGCTGAATTTTTGCAGCAGTATTTTCCACAATTCCTCTTCGCTGCCTCTTTCAGAGGATTTGAGTAATGGAGCCCCCTCAACCATCCCACCCTCCTGTCCACAACCCTCCCCCCATCCATGGTGCCTTTCAAATACCATTTTAATTGGTGTTTCAGTGCCTGTTGAGAGCCCTCCCTCTGCAGAGGTTTGGAGTTGCTAAATAAGTAGGTAACCCCTTACCAGCTGAGAGGAGAGGCTGGCTTTGGCGTCGACGCTGGGGACACGAGCCTTCGGCTGAGCCTTGATGTAGCACTTTTCTCCCTCACCAAAGCGTATTCCAGTTATGCCCTGCAGAAGCAGAAGGCAGGGGGTTGTGCGCAGCCCTGCAGCTCCTCACCACCCCCCCCCGAGAAAGTGCTCTGGCTCTTCTAAAATTGCCACCAAATGTTTAGCCTGAGGGTTAAACCTTATTTACCGCTGGGCACAATGAAATGTTCTTCCCTCACCCTTTTGTCACAGTGTTGGTCGAATGGGACTGGAAGTGGTGTCTGAAGGATGGGGCTGCTTTCTGTAAGGGGCTTCTGTGGCTGCTGCTGGCTGCTTGCAGTAGCTCTGCTAAGGAGTAGCTTGACACAGTGTGAACTGCTAGTTGGCACCAGGCATAGGAGGGCTCAAACCTGTGTTAGCTGCTGGTGCGTTGCCCGTGTGACACAACTTGGAGAAGTGCGGGGGGCCTGTCAGGCTGATTTCTGCACAGAGGTGGCTGATGGTGATGTTGCCCTGTGGCTGGGGCGGGGTGTTGGTGCTGAAATCCACACGTGGGACTTCCTGCATCTGCCCTGTACAGGTGAAATGCTGTTGCCTAAACTGTGGCTGTCTCCTTTCAAACAAGAGAAGGGTATCCTGGCAGCTCTAGGGGGCTGCAGGTCTCCTGTAAGTCCTGGGCTGTATTTGCAAGTCCTGTTGCCGGCACCAACATCTCTGCTGCAGGCTTTGGGGTACCGTGAAAGATCTCTTTTCCATTACAAATGTAGGCGCCTCGTTGTAGGTGGTGAGACTTGTGCTTTTCATAGGGTTGCACAAGCTCCCTTCTGCCATGTANCCTCTCCAGTAGATCCTTGTCCCTCTTAAACCGGGGGGCCCAAAACTGAACACAGTAAACTGGGGGGCCCAAAACTGAACACAATCGGTGTCACTGAAGTTGTGCTGGTTTCCTGCCTGGCCTTCAGCTGCCCAAGCGGGGAAATGGGTGGCATCACAACCCTCTTACTGCCTCATGTCGGCATTACGGATGCTCTGGACATGTAGTGCCGCTTGGGATCAGCGGTACTGAGGCATCTGAACCTCATTCTGTGCCTGCAAGTGCTGTACAGTTGGACAGGCACCCGTCAAGCAAGGAACAGCTAATCCGGAGCATGGAGCATGGTGGCTGTCCAGCTCCTCAGTGAGTATGTAATCGTTCAAGTCATGCCAGCCAGCCCAGAGCTGATAACACAAACATAGGGCTGTTGGAAGCACCTCTCTTCAGTTTCTTTCTCCTTCATGTGCTTTCCTGGCTCAAAACCCAGCCTGCACCATCCCTTTGCTCCTGCTGAGCCTGTCCCTGGCCTGCTGCCACTGCAAGCAGGCACCATCCCTGGGAGGTCCCTTTAGCTGGTTGGTAGGGAGCTGATTTCTGACCTGGTTGTGAAAGGTGGTGGTTTACTAGCAGCACATGTGGAGGGCAAGATGAACCCAGCATCTCTAGTGGCGCTGTGCAGAAGGCCTCTGTGTCTCCCCTGGGGATGATAGCAGGCCAAGCCATGGAGAGCAGCTCCCATCCTTGATCTCAGGTGGAACCAGCTGACTGGATCCACTGCTGTGCAGTGGTCTTTCTATGGTGACTACTTGCCCCACTGTGTTGACTCTGTGCTCCTAAGCTGTGGTGGAGTTTTGAGAGGGGGTTGTTTCTGTTCACTGGAGCGGGTTGCCCAGAGAGGTAGTAGATGCTCCAGTCCCGGAGGCATTCAAGACCAGCCTTGATGGGGCTCTGAGCAACCTGATGTCTCTTGAGTTAGAGATGTCTGTGCTCACTGCAGGGTCATATTTAAATCTAAATCTTATGAAGTTGTGCAAGGGCTGTGTCACAGCCTGCCAGCACGTTTCTCTAGCAGGGCCCCCAGGGCACATGTTGCAGCTCTGTTCAGTGGTTGAAAATGCAGAGTGTGATGTGGAGCCAAGCTTGGTGCAGCCTAATCCATGCCACTTCCCAGAGCGGGACCTGGCACAGCCTGTCCCCAAAAGGCACTTTGTTTTGGAGGAGACTGCCTGTCTCGCTGGGAAAGCCAACTGGGGAAGCAGGGATGTTTGTGTGGGTAGTTGGGCTCTGCACCCTGAGACTGATGGTGGGGGGACGGGGAGAGAAATTGGGTCAGAATAGAGTCCAGTGCTGGACCCTGTGAGATGAAGAGCAGGGCTAGTGGTACTCACAATCTGGAAGTCATGAACTTCAACGGCTTCTTCGCTCCCGCTTCCCGTTTTGAAGGTCTCCAAGTTGTTTCCAGCATCTATTTCCATTGATCCGTCTTGTACTTTTCCATTAATGCTCATGGTGTAGTGGATGTTGTACACCTGGAATCGATAACAGAGCTGTAGCACACGCCAATAACTGCTCCTTGCTTTCCTCTTGTGTGAGGTGATGGGTCAGTCTGGCTGCCATGTCCCTGTCCAGCTTCTAACCCGTGTTTCTGTGGGTGTCTCAAAACCCCCAACAGCAAACTCTGTGCTGCCAGGGCTGGGGAGCAGGTTGTGCAGTCTCCATCCTCGGAGTTTTTCAAGGCAGAGCTGGGTAAAGCCCAGAGCAACCAGCTCTGACCCCACATCTGTCCCTGCTCTGAGCTGTAGGGGGGACTCAAGAGGTCCATCCCGAGGGAGTACTGACTGTTCCTTCAAGTGCAGTGTGGGCTGGCTGAGATTTAAAAACCTCTTGGGTCGTATTTTAGGAACCGATTCCTGTGCTGGTGCGATCCCCAAAGGAGTGCAGGAGTGAGCATCCTACCTGAGGGAGGCCAACCCCTATTTACATCTTAGGATGTTCTGCTGAGGCGCAGCAAAATGGGTTCCTCTTGCATATGAAGGTGCTTCCTGCAGTGTAAAGGGCGTGAACTTCGTTTAAATTGGATGGGGAGTTGTACATACTCAGTGTTTTCCTTGTCAGCGAATTTGCTGTTATCCTGTTTTCAATGTGGGAAGCTGCAGCATGGTTTGTGTTTGCTGGAGGACCACAATCTGTGGAGGGATTTTGTGGTGCCCGTGTGCAGCTCTGCTCAGAGTGCGCACAAGCAGTTTACTTCTCATCCTAAGAAAAGCCTCACAGCATTTTAATGAAACATTTGCGCTGACAGCTAGAGACAAATTTCTTCTTCTCTCACCTTTGCTCAGGAAAGTCTGAGGTGCTAAAGATTTATGGAGTTCAGTCCTGTTTTAGCCACTCCTGTTGAACGTGGTCTGTCAAACCAGGCTAGTGAACGTGGTCTCCCCGGCTGGGGGCTGAGCTAGAGTCACGACTTTGTTTCCACTGTGAGTTGTGGCAGCATGTACGTATTTAAAATAAAAACAGTACATTTTAAATTGCCTTAATTTTTTGATAAAGGCCATAAATGTAGTTTTACAGCTGCTTCCTAAACGTTTGCGAGTGAAGTGTAGCCGCCTGAGTTTGGAGGCAGCTTGGAGAGATAGCTCTGAGCTTTCCCAATGTCTAAAGACCTGTAGAGATCAGCTTGGAAGCCCAGCAACAGTCATGAACATGACTCGTTCTGCAAAACAGAGTTTAGATAATGGAAGCAATGGGGAAAAAAACCCCAAAGCTTTGTGCTGTGGTCTGCAAATACACTGACCCAGCCAGAGCCGAGTGTAACCCCCCCACCCCAGTTTCCTCTCGCTGTTCAGAAACTTAGCAAAGCAGATGGCTCTCGGTAGCAGGTCCTGCCTGTGCGGTGTCAAACCTCGTCCTTTCATTCTGGACGGCTGAGTTATTCCTACGTGCAGAGGTGTGACATCTGCCTGGGAGCCTCTGCTCTGGCTGCTGGGATTTCTTTGCATGAGGCTGTCCTTGGTGGGATCTGGTATGTGGCTGGAGGTGGAACAAAACCGCTTCCAAAGTAAACTCAGAGATAGGGACTGCACTTGTGGAACAAGTTACACCCACTTGTGCCCTGGTGGGGCTCAGATACGTTTTAAACCCAACCCTGAGGCAAGCAAAGGAAAAATTAATGGATCTACTGCGCTAACGTTTGGTTCGAAAAGTCATCAGCAGCTCCTCGGTTGTTTTCTTTAAACCTGGGAGTTTATTTCATAGAGCCCAGGAAGCATAGCTAATGAATTTCACCATAGCTGTAGAAACTGCTGCACAGCAGGTAACTGTCGCTGCCCGTGTGTGCCCACAGCAGTAGGAACCACCAGAGAGGAAATAAAGGTGCCTGTTGGTGGGTGCAACATAGTGGTAGGTGTTTGAGGGCGCTCGGGACCAGGAATGCAGAGGGTTGTGAAAGAGAGCCCTACACTTCTCAATGGGTTGTTTTGTCCTGTGAGCTGGAGTTTGCCCAGGTTGTGGAAACCCTGGGGGCTCATCAGGAGTAATCAGTGTGGTATCTGTGCTCTCCAAAGGGCTGTTTCACCTTCATAACTAAATGTGCCTCCAGGAGGCTCCGTCCAACAGCCACCGAGGACAAGGATTTGTTTTTTGTGTGGGTGTTTGCAGTTTTTGAGGGAGGTGTGGGATGTATTTGGTCCTGTTGGGGTTTTTTGAAGGGGGATGTGGAGTGTCTTTGGTTCTTTTGGGTTTTTGGAGGGAATGTCTTTTGTCCTGTTGAGATTTTTTGAGGGGGGTGTGTGGGTTGTCTTTGGTTCTGTTGCGTTTCTTTGTGGAAGCATGGGGGGGAAATGAAAGAAATCTGCTTAAAGACCCCTTAATCATCCTTGCAAGAAGACCTTCCAGCCTGTACCCTTCCCTTACTTCGAACCACCTCAACCCCCACCTCCATCTCGCCAGGAGGACGTTTCTTGGCCCGGCTCGGCTCAGCTCACCTGCTGCTCGGTGGCTTTCCAGAAGTAGAAGGCACCGATGGCCCCGGCCAGCAGCAGGAGGGCTCCGGAGATCAGCACCGCGGCCCCTACCTTCAGCAGCCTCCCCGGCCCAGGGGCCGCCGCATCTGTCTGCGGGGAGCAGGGAGGTCTGGGGCGGGCAGGTCACCCCCGCCCCGGGAAAGCTGCCTGCCGCTGCCGAGCAGACCCGAGCCCGACCCGATGAGTCCCATCCCGACGCGTCCCAGTCCGTCCCGTCCGTCCCAACCCGCTCAGCCCCGTCCGTCCCGACCCATCCCACACCGATCCGCCTGGTACCCGATCCCCATCCCACCCCAATCTCCTCCCACGAGCCCCGTCCCGCCCCGTCGGTGCCGCCGGCAGCACTCACGGCGGGCAGGCACCGCTCCGCATCGTCGGGCCCGGCGCGGGCGATGGGCACCTTCTCGGAGCGCTCTGCCATGGCTGCGAGAGAGTGAAGGCGGCTGCGGGGGACCGAAGGCTGCCCCGGGACCCCCGGGAGGCGGCACCGGCCCGCCCCGCCCCGGCCCGGCCCAGCTCTCGACCACAAAGAGCCCCTTCAGCTGCCCGACGGTCCTCGGGGCTCCCCGGGGATGTGCCCCCGCCTGAACACGGCTTCAGCCCCCTCCCCGCTCCCAACCCCCGGGGCTTGCCTCCAGCTCTGGAGATGGAGGCGGGGGGTGTAGTTGGCTGCACGCACTCACGCCGCCGCGGACAGCGGAGGATCGGNNGGCGGCCGCCGTGAGAAGCAGCTTCTAAAATAGAGCAGCAGCGATTTAACGGCTTCTTCACGGCTGCCGCAGGGATGCGCTGGCGCTGACGGGCTGCTGCTGGGTGACAGCTCTGCAGACACCTCCACGCGTGGCACAAGCAGGGAGCCTGAGAGATGGAGCAGTGAGGTCGAGTCTGGCACCGGCTGAGGTGAGGGAAGACCCCGGGGGAGAAGCTTTTCATGGAAGCTCACAACGAGGTTTGTTCAAAAAGGCTTTAAGGATCACCTTTAAGGTTCAACACCCAGCCCAACTGTGGGCAGGGACACCTCCCACGAGGTGAGGTTGCTGGAAGCCTCATCCAAACTGGTCTTGAACCTTCTGTTGATGGAGCATCCACAGCTTTCTTGAGCAACCTGTACCGGTGTCTCACCATATCTAATCTAAACTACCCTTCTTTCAGTTTCAAGCCCTCATCCCTCCATCCTAGTGCTACACAACCCTCTCCAGGTTGCTTTTTGTGAAAGGTCACAGGTACCTGGTGACTTGACCGTCCAAGTGGACACATCCCCACAAGTTCTTTCATTTCCTTGTCACTCATGGTGCACAGTCGAATCACAGAACATTCACCTGCCTCTGTGCTCTAATACTGTGCAGAGGAAGCTAAGCTTGAGGGCTACCACTGGCTACATGTCTGGGTGTCTGTTTTCATCTGTGTGCCCTTCATGAACTGATGGATGTCTGTGTATGCATGTCATGGGGCTACAGAGCAAACTGAGCTGGACCTCTGAGGGATGACTGGCGAACACAGAGACAGCAGCCTTTGTGAGGCTGGGAGCAGAGAGGAAAACATCAACTGCAGAAAAAGCGTGAAGTAGGGACCTCTAGGTTCTGCCTTGCCCTACCCTGCCCTTCTTGCTCAGTGGTGCAGTCCCACTGAGCAAACACGACCACAGCTTGTTAAGGCAGAAGTGAAGCCCCCTGTGCAACTTCCTAAATGGGGGCAGGTTCCAGCTCTTGAGTGACAGGCTGTTGTAGGTTGGGGCTAGTAATTAGATGATGATCCCTGTCATTAGCGGCTATTTTGTTATCAGAAATCTCATGAATGGAAGTGTCTGTCTTGGCAGGCTTCGAAGATCCCAGCCTTTGATCTCAAAGCCCCGGTAATCTTCGCTGCTTTGAAAAGACAGATCTATTTTAAGGCCCATGCGCTCTTCTCTCGTGGAAAAATAAATGTGCGGGGCAGAGAGCACTCACCCAGGAATGGCTGCAGCTTGCTGGGCTCTGACTTCTTTGAACTGCTTCCCTGCCAGCGAGGTGGGGGAGCAGCTGTTCCCCATCCCAAGTGCCCAACACCTCCCTCCCTTCTGGAAGGACAGGGCAAGGCTGTCCAGGTTGGACCAGCACAAGGGCAGTCAAGGAGGAGCACTGGCACAGAAACTGTCTGTGCAGCAACGACTAGGTGTCATTAGCACCTCTGTGCTGGCTGTTTGTGGAGGTACCCTCAAGGAGGTACTCCTCGGTGAAGTGCAGCATCACCCTGCGAGCACAAGAGATGGGGGCAGAAGGCTCATCCCCCACTTCACTGATGGGGCGATGGTGACAATGGCAGACTCCCAAGCAGTGCTGCCAGTCACGAGCTGATCTGCGGGGATGGGTGTCTGGCTGCTGGTCCTCAGCAGGCTGGGGTGTGAGACAGGTCACACTGGGAGGTGTGGGCAAGACCTGGGCCTTCAGGAGAGACCAGTTCTGCCTGAGCCCTGGGAGAAAAGCTGCAGTGTTTTCTCCTCAGGTCGAGATGTTAATCCCCCAAGGAAGCCCCCAAATGTATTTTTCTCATGCAGGGAACAATCTGAGGTTCTTTTTGCTCCTGTCTCGGAGCGTTGCTGCCTCTCCTGCTGCACAGGCAGAGGCAGAGCAGCAGGAACTGCCAGGCAGACAGATCCAGCACTCCCTGCTGTTTTGCTGAAGTCCCCAAGAACAAAGTCCCCTGGATCACTGGGGATGAAGAATCCACCTGCGGCAGTGGGGGACACAAAGGCGAATTTGAACAGCGCCAGGCAGTCATCACACAGCCCCTGCTGCAGCCCCTGCTGCAGCCCACTAAAACATCGACCAAAGGGCTGCTGGAGACCCTGAGAAGCTGTGAGGATGAGGAAGTGAATGGGAGATGAACCACTTGAGACTTCACTGCTGGATCCAGAGTGGTGATCTGGGACTTTGTTCCCCTTTCGTTCCCTTCTCTCAGTTTCTCTCTTCACTTTCTCCCTCTCCTCTTCTCTCCTTTTCAGGTTCCAGATCTATTACCTTTAATAAACCAAATCCTTTTGCAGCCCAATGATTGCAGACCTCCCTCAGTTCAGCTCAGCCGAGTCCACGGACCTGTGTCGCTGCCTCTGACTGATCGGCATGTGACCACAGCAGCACGAGCACTGCACAGCTGGCTCAAGCCAGCACATCACCGGAGCTCTTTGGGGAAAGCTGGCTGTACAGAACAAGAACCTCTTGGTACTGCGGTGGGATGGCCCTGGATGCGTGGCAGCTGCCCACCAGAGCTGCTCTGTCCCTCCCCTCCTCAGCAGGACAGGAGAGAGACAACACAACAGGTACCTCCCCAGCAGGGCAGCCTGAGCTGGCCCGGGCAGTGCCCAGCACAGGACCTCGCTCACCCTGAACTCTCCCTGTTCTGTGCTCGGGTGAGGACATATGGCCCCTCACAGTTTGCCCTTCGCACCCCAGGACACTACAGATGGGTTTGTTTTTCCCCAGGGCTGAACCCCATCCATCCATATGTCTCCATCTCATTCTTCTTCATTTAGCCAGTGTCTGCGCCTTCTGCTTTCAGTGAGTTTGAGAAATAAACCAGAGCAAGTCGCTGCCATCAGGCGCCTCCATCCTCACCTTAACGATGGAGTGAATTGCTCCTGGGCTACAGTCTGTCTTAACCTCCAGCCACAGCTTTGTGCTCTGGATGTAGTTGTTGTCTTAAACATCAATCTGTTTCTTTCCCAGAGGCTTTGCTGCCCTTTGATGAGAAATCTGCTCAGTTTCTTTCTGCTCTGTAGCCAGGGTGTAGCTCAGCTCTTCCTTTTACTTCCCTTCCCCTCTTCCAAATGCACTCAGGAATCAGCTCTGCTTCTCTCTGCTTTCTTCTCTCTCCCACTACAAAGTGCCTCTTGCCAGCTCTGGCTCTTGCCTTCCACCTCTGAGCCCGACCTGCAGCCTCCTCTCTAAAAGGAAAAGGAGCTCTGGATTGTCTTACCTTGGAGAGACGTCACTGCGTGTCGTGTGAGCAGAGCGTGTGTCTGGGGCAGGGTCACACAGCTCAGGCAGGGCTGCTCTTCAGCATCTTCCTCACATCTGGAAGGTGCTGCACAGTAAACACGAGCTCCTGCTTTCATCTCCTTCTGTTGCGCGAGGCAGTGCACATGAACGGCGGTGCTGCAGCCGTCCCTGCCTGAGGGACAGGTTGGAAGTGTTTTGTGTTTCCTGGGGCTGCCTGTCCTGGGCAGGCTCGTGAGCAGGGACTGGCCGTGGGCTGTCTTGCGGCTCAGAGGTTTAGAGAGCAGTAAGGCCCCTGTTCCCTGCAGCAGGAGGGCTGTGTTCCCACCTGGATAGGCTGCACAGGCTTTCGCAGCAGTGCTGGGTGCTGCAGGTGCTGGTGTACCCGGGTGCTGGAACTGGCGCCCTGTCGCCTTCTCTGTGCTGGTGAACACAGCAACTGCAGCACAAACTGCAAGGACACGACTTAGATTGGGTCTGACGCTGTCACAGGGGTGCCCAGGAGTGGGTGCTGTTTGCACCAGCAAGGCCTGAGGTCCTCGCGGCATCTGAGCCGGGTCACTGCCAACTCAAACTGTTGTTGACCTTTATGTTGAATTTGCTGGCAAAACCTGGGCTTGAGGCTCAGCTGGGGCACAGCGGCTGAGCAACACGAGGGCCACCCTTCAGCCACCTTTACAGCTGAGTTGGCTGAGGTGCAGGGAGGTCAGGAGCCCTGAGTGAAACTCGCTGAATGGGCGGCTCATTAAGGGCTGAACTCCAGACCTGTGTTCCCAGCCCTGGGCTCTAATCACCAGGCGAGATGTGGGAGAGTCTCCCGGGGCTGGTGCTGATGAAAGAAGAGTCAACATCTTTATCCTGAACCTTTATTAGCAAAGCGGAGCAAAGCTAAAGTGCCTGCTGCTGTTACTGAACAAGCAGTCTCCACGTGTTACAGCCAGAGCTGCCCAGGCGTTTAACTAGGGAGCGGAACAATGAGACGTGGCCGGGTCGAAGGGCTGAAGCAGAGGCGAAGCAGGAGGGGAGCCGCCTAATTGGAGAAGTTGTGGCGGGAGCCTCACCCCAGGGGTCTGTCCCTTGGGATTAGCAGTTTGCTGACATATGGGTTGCCTGGCACTGCTGCCTTGCCCTGGGTCCCACCAGGCTGAGAGCCAGGAACAAAAAAACCTCCTCAAACTCACACAATGGGGAAGACGGAGGTTTTTGTGTCATCAACTTGAAGGCCTCTGGGAGAAAGAAACTGGCAGCTTCCACCCAGAGACGTACGACTGTGACTGCTCTGGGCTTGAGGAATCACAGAAGGAAAGAGCGGGGCTGGGGCAGTGCTCTCTCTTCTACTGCTGCCAGGGGATTTCCCAACAGATGTCTCCCACTGCCTCATCTCAGCCAGCTCTAAGGGACTGGGATTCTTGTGTCAACTGCTCAAGGGATGGCTCCTTCACGGCGAACACACAAGTGCCTGCTCTGCTCCACATTGCATCCTCTCCTGGTTTGGCAAAGCCATCCCCACTCTGTCTCTGCCTTCGATGCCAGGGGGTCCTTTCCCAGCTGCAGGGCAGTGCTGAACCCTTGGCCACTACCAACAACAAACAGACTCATTTTCCCCAGACAAGGTGCCTGAACTAGTTCAGAGGAAAAGGCAGCAGCTAGAAGTTAGAGGAATCCCTGCACCTCTGCTCCTTTTGCTCTGCCTGTGAGTGGGACCCTGCTGGTTACTGGCTCAGATGCAGACTTGGAGGGCCACCAGACCGGTGAGATGTCTCCTGCTATGAGCGAGTTCTTCTGAGTTCACACTAGCTTCTCCCTCGGGTCGACCATCAAAACAGAGCCAATCACTACCAGATACCAATCCCCTACCTCCTCCTCCTCCCGCTGTGATCCTGTCAGAGCCCTTTACAACCTGAACAAGTGACAACCTGAACATGGAGAAGCAGAAAGAAAACACCTTCCCCAATGCGCTGGAGCCGAGAGACCGGATCTGACGCCATCCCAAGGCAGTTGCTCTGCAGCAGCACACGGAGCCTGCGGGAGCTCAGACCGAAGCACTTGGCTTGTGTTGGGCTCTGCCCACAGCCTCACTTGACACAAACTTGGGAAGAAAACAGCAAATCGATCCCCTTTGAGAAGGCTGAGTCAGCTCCTTGTCACCCTCCCCTGGCTCAGGCTGCGATGGCTCCTACTGCACAAACACAGCTTCACCACTTCCCTTCCACCAGACTGTGAGGAAGGCCTGGGGGGCTGTCAGAGAGGTGTGAAAGGAGCTCCCTTCCCTGTTAGGGGTGATCTCCTTTCTCAGAGTCGCTGCACAGGACCCTCACTTTCAGCAGGGTTTCTGTGAGCTCCAGCCCCGGCTCGGACAGCTGGGACATGCCTGGATCTCTGAGGGAGCCAGACGGAGAAGATGTCATAGCGATCTGTTTCGTTCCTCGGGAAGGAAAAGTTCTTTGTCTCCCCGAGCCGTGAGCTGATTTGGAGACGATGCGGGCTGACTGCAACCTGATTAAAATGACCTCGGGCCAACAGTTCTTCTCAGGCAGCTCAACAATTAAAGTCTAGACCTAGCCATCGCCCAGGGTTTTTTGCTTCGATTCCCTTCCGGGGAGGAAAGGGCCCTGTTTTTTTGTTTTTAAACCTATGGATTCGGTTCTGTGTGCTCAGGGGGGGTTGAACATGTGGGCTTTTCTCACCTGACTGCATTGCCCTGCTTCTGCTTTGCCCCTTGCAAGACTTTTTCCTTGGGACCACTTCAAGATGAATTTGCCTCCTGGCCTGTTTGTCTCCACAGACACTGTTCCAGCTCAGAGGTGGAAATTTCCCTTGGGGAAGTGCATCAGATGTCTCCTGGGGACAGAAACCCAGGGAAAGGCTGCTTGAGGCTGTCTCGCAGCTCCAAGCCAGACTGAACATTCATTCCTCTGCTCCACACGACCCCATGGATTCTGTGGCCTCTCATGGGACTTCCTGTCGCAGACCTGGTTCTGGATGGGAGCTGGCATCCCTCTGGGCAATAACATTGCCCCTGGTGACTTTACACAGAGGAGTAAAGACCTGCCACCTCCGCCCTGCTTTCCCACAAGACCCAGCTGTGCCAGAGCTGAGCCAGAGGCTGTTTAGAACCACAGAGTCACACAGAAGGTCTTTTGTCAGAAGAGACCTTTAAGATCATCAAGCCCAAGCATTAAGACAGCACTGCCAGGTCGCTACCAAACTGTGTTCCTCAGCACAACTACACGTGCTGTAAATACCTCCCGGGATGGCAGCTCTACCACTGCCCTGGGCAGCCTGTTCCAATGTCCAACAGCTTTTTCAGTGAATAAATTACTCCTGCTGTCCAGCCTAACCCTCACCTGACCATCCATTCTGAACCTCCTCCTGAATTTAGCAGCTAGCCATGGTCCAGTGGGTGTAAAGCAGGTGCCAACTCACAGGCTGAGCCTCCTGCCTCACACCAGTGCCCTGGCTGAAAAGCTAATGGACAGAAGGAGCTGCATGAACCAGAACTCCTGAAGCATGGAATCCTTTAGGCTGGAAAAGACCTTCTAGATCACTGAGTCCAACCATTAACCTGGCTCTACCAAGCTCACTGCTAAATCCTGTCCCTAAGCTCCACATCTACACCACTTGTAAACACCTCCAGGGATGATGATTCAACCACCCCCCTGGGCAGCCTGTTCCTGATGACCCTTTCAATTAACAAGTTTCCCCAAAGTCTAACCTCCTTTCCCTCTCCCTTTTTCTTTCGGTCCCCTCTTCCCTCCCCCCCGCCCCGTCCCTCTCTTCCCCGGGCCCGGAGGTCCTTGCCCGCCTCAGGGTGGGGGGGG